>PJEM01016036.1:0-27484 GCA_004023845.1 Helogale parvula | reverse complement strand
GGGCTGGCCCGTTTTCCAATCTCCCCAGTTCGCACTCACTCACTCAGGTATCCTTCAGGTTCTCTTCCTTCTGGAGTCCGTATTTTCTCCTTCTGCTCTTGCAGATGAGAGCAGTGTCCTTCTCAGTTTGATCGATGGGGCAGATGAAGTTTACAGAGCTCCCTTCCTCTCCGCCATCTTGGCTCCCCCCCCTCCACCATTTAATTTTAACATGGACTATATTTTTCCAGGTTTATCAAAGCATGCTTTTCTTCGTTTTGACTTTGGTAAGATGTTGATAAAAACTACCTAACTGGATTTTGTTTGCACTTGGGCTGAAACTATAAATACAAATAGAGAGGGAGAGAGGGGTGAGATAGAGACCAAGGGGAGGGGAGGGAAGGAGGAAGACAGAGAAAAGGGAGGGGGATTTATTTTAAGGAATTGGCTCACACTGTTGTGGAGGCTTGGCGAGTTCAAAATCTGGTAGGGTCGGCCTGCAAGCTAGAGATTCAGGAAGAGTCCATTCCAGTCAAAGTAGAATTCCTTCTTGCTCAGAAAGTCGGCCTTTGTTCCATGAAATGCCATGAATTGATTGAATAAGGCCAGCTCACATTTTAAAAAATGTTTACTTATTTATTTTGAGACAGAGAGAGAAAGGGTGCACACATATGCATGAGCAGGAACAGGGTCGAGGAGCAGAGACAGAGAGAGAGAGAATCCCAAGCAGGTTCTGCACTGTCAGTCCAGAGCCTAATGCGGCTAGATCTCATGAGCTTCTAAAGGCCAATCCACAGTTTTAAGGGTAGACTTTACCCAAAGTCTACCAATTTAAATGTTAACTTCATTCAAAAATACTTTCATAGAAAATATCCAGGATAATATTTGACCAAATATCTGGGCACCATGGTTCAGCCTCACTGATACATAAAATTAACACTTTGTAAAATAAAGCGTTTTTATAAATAAAAGCTAGAAGGATCAAATGACCCTCTATAAGTTGCTTCTCATACCATAATGGTCTTTGTGCAAAGCTTTGCGGAAACCACATCAGGTTTTCAGCCTTGAGCAAGTTCAGCTTAATTCCAGGAGTTTTCTAGTAGGTGATGGCACTGGTGGTGTGAGTGCAATGGGTTTACTCTCCGGAGTTAGCAAGCACACTGCTTTTGTTTAGGTTGTATGATGGGCATGGGAGCACACAGACCTGATGGGAATGTGCTGGGGGTGGTTAAATCACATGACTTCCCTTGGTGGGGTCACCGGGCATGAAGGAACCAGTGGGACAATGACATCTTGACAGTGCCTCTTAAGGAAATAATGAAATGTTCTTGTCTGTTTCTCTAGATCGTGGCCTCCGTCCTCCAGAAAGTCTGCCAGCCCTACCCTGCAGCTTTGACAAAGCTCCGTCATCCTCAGAAGAGGGCTGAAGGCAGACAAGGCAATAGTGGAGAAAGGAAATTAAAACTCTAGCAACAGTAGAGAAAGACTTCAGGCCAAGGAGGGGACGAGAGTTGGAGCCATGAGCTCTGCTATTTCTAACTTCTCAGAGATTACCAGTCTGGCTGGCAGGCATCTCTATCAGGAGAAATTTGGAGAGCATGAGAGCCAATAGGTCATATGGGACTGAGGAAGGCACGGCCCCACCCCTGCCCCACCTCCAACACATCCCCAGCAACCTCCGTCATCAGCAACCTTAGTCGTACCCAGCCTAAGATAGAGATGTCCTGGAGCCTTAACAGGAAAGGTCAGTTGATTTAAATAGCTGTGGCATCTACAGCAACTTTCCTGGCCTAAGAACAGAAACCCAAGCCACGAGCAATGATGTGCCAATCGCTCTACGTAGGACAGGGGGACAGAAGGCGGGCCTGACAAGAATTTGTTAGCCATTTACTGTGTTCCCTGCTAGTGTGCTCTGGCACGTCCACATAGTGGCCTCACTTAATCCCAAGGGCTGTACATCATTACAACGATGTTATGGGTGATGAAAATTCTCAGTACGATTAGGTGACTTGCCCGAAGATAATAGGATTAGACATCTCTCCTTCGCCGACATTGTGTTGTAGACTTAATGCCATGGTACTAAAAAGTGTAGACTTTTTCTCAAATGATCACAAATGCATATTTTTTTTAACTCTACGCTGTGGGGAAAAACAAACACAAACAGTTTTTACCTAGCCCCGTCTCTAGTTAAGTGACTACCATCAGTATTTGTAAATTTTTCCAGGAATAGTCTATGAATGTAAGCGTATAAGTTTGTGTGTCCATGCATGTGTATGTTACATGCACACACATTACACACACAAATGGTAGTATTCGGTATACTCTTTCACACCTTGCTTTTTCACTTAACAATATAGCTCCAATTTCCCTATCAGTACAAATAGACTTTCTTCATTTTTGTAAACTGCATAATATATATGGATGAGTCATATTTATCTAACCAATGAGCTCTAATAGTTTGCTAATATAAATAATGCAGCAGTGATCTTTCCCATACACATCTTTATGCACATATGCAAGCATATACATTCCTAGAAAGACAATGTGGGGTATCAAAAGGATATGTGCATTGGAGGGATGCCTCGGTGGCTCAGGTAGTTAAGCGTCCAACTTCTGCTCAGGTCATGATTTTGCAGTTCATGAGTTGGAGCCTTGCATTGGGCCCTGTGCTGACAGCCCAGAACCTAGAGCCTGCTTTAGATTCTGTATCTTCCTCCCTCTCTGCCCCTCCCTGGTTTGTGCTCTGTCTTTCAAAAATTAAAAAAAAAAAGAAAAAAAAACCAAGATGAGTAAACAGAGTGAGGACCAGGAAACCGTGGAATTAGGCTGCCTGGGATCAGGTCCTAACCCGGCTTCTTAGCAGTGTGTGGCCCTTGGCAAATCACTTCATCTTTACAGACTTCTCTGAAAAATGGGACTAATAATAATAATGCCTCTGCAAAGGGTTGTTGTACAGTTAAATGAGTCAACAGCCCCTGATGTGTAGTAATTACCAAGGTAGAGGGCAGAAAATCTTTACAGATAAAGTCTTTTAGGATACAGATTTTTATAGCATTTATAATTTTTTAAAGCAGACGCTCAAAAGGTGGAAGAGGAATAAAGATGAGTGGCTCAGGTCCATTAGAATTCATCTATTCATTCCAAAAGATTTATTGAGTATTTTCCCAGAAATTAGATAGACTTTAGGAGCAGGTGCCAAAGATAGGGTAGAGGGCTCTGAGTTATTCAAAGTGATGTTTTGTGGGTGTGAATTCAGAACCCTCTACCCTATCTTTGGCACCTGGTTCTGCTCTCTATCCAATTTCCTGAAAGCAGGCTATTACCTTCTGAAATACAGCAAAGGAAAAACGCCTAGGTCTCCAAGCCCCTTTGGAGCTTCCCCTCTCACCAACCCCCTGACTCATGTGCTAAGCACGGCATGGTGATGGAGGCTGAGCGAATGGTGACAACGTCACGGCTGTTTGTTTTCCCGCAAGAACACTCAGTGTTGCACCATGCCTGGCTGCCACAGACTCCAGCAGAGACACCAATGGGTCCCAGGGGGATGCCTGCAGGCAGCTGGCACTCAGTGATCCTCTGCAGATAGTGAACCAAAGGAGGCCTCTTGCACAGCTAAAATGGGGGTGGGAGGTAGGGAGAAGAACTTTCCAGGTTGTATATGCTGTCACTGGAGACCAAGAACATATGAATAAGCAGTAAAACTTAAATGGTCTTGCTCTGTCTCCTCTCTGCCCCCCATTTGTTTTCTCTCTCTTCTTGCTTTTTCCTCATTCTCCCTCCATTTCTTTCTTCTTCTCCCCCCCTTCTGTTGTGACCTCTAAACTGGCTCCGTGTCACAGTTCCAGATCTTACATAATATGGCTTATGAAAGCAAAATAACCCTGCCGCCTGCTGTGCCAGGCTGGGTGAAGCCCAGCGTAAAAGGAAAACACCTGGTACTCTTGGACTTTCTTGGACTGTTTGCAAGGAGGATGGGCAGCAGAGGGCTCATGGGCCCCGAGTGCACTAGACACTGGAGCCTCTCCCAAGATGAACTCAGTCAGGTCTTGGAGTTTCCCAATCTGTTAAAAGACAGAGACAAGGGAGGGTGGGGGCAGAGTGGGTGTTGATAGAGACCCAATTGTTAGATAATATGAGGACTAGGACAAGCGTCTTCCATCCTTCCACCCTCTGTAACTGTCTCTGGAATTCTTATTCAGCTTCTCTTCAGAAAACGGCACAATCCACCAGTTTAGTAGCCCCTGGAAGTGGTTCTTGGTTTTTCAATAGTAGACACAGGGACAGGACCACACAGATATTTTGAAGCTTCCGGAAGTGACTTATGTTAGCCTTGTCCCCTGGGAAATGTCCCTGGCTCCCACATCCTAATTATTGAGGCAGAAAATTTAATTGAGCCTCCTTAGGCTCCTTCCCAGAATGCTATGCCAAGAATATAGAAGTCTTTTGGTGTATCTGAGTTTATATTCTTTCTGCTGAGCATTTATTTTTCTTTCTTAAATATCAGAAGAGGGGAAGTTTGTGACTTTTGTTTTTGTTTTTCGTTTGTTTGTCTTTTAAGATTAGAGAAAGATTAGCCTGAGGTTAAAAGGGAATCAGTCACACTGGGTGTATATTATCTTCTTCTAACACTTTAATCAAGGTGAAGTGTGGTTACAAAGACTCTCAAGGGCATCTTTGATGGGAAGACGTCTCACAGAGAAGCCTGAAGGCATGGGCTGAAGGTGGGTCTACTATGAATGCAGAGATTGCAAGAGGTTTTGGAAGGCCTAGGGGAGTCCAGTCTAGCTCTTACTTTATATGCATAAACACACACTTTTGGCCTTTTTTGGTGCCTATAGACATGGTGTCTTTCTTTCCTGCTTGGGGCTCCCTGAATGGCTCCCAGAGGACCCTCCTGCTGTTTGGGATGGAGAAAGGGAGAAGAGTAATCACCATTATCCCTCACTTCCAATGAAATACAGAAATTGTACCGGAAATCCTTAATTCTACTCTCTGAAAAACAAGAGGATACAATTAGGACAAGAGTCAAAGGAAGGAAACCAGAAACCTTAAATAAAAGACTTTCTCCCTAGGATAACACTGTACTCTTTACTATTGTGTCAGGGTCAAAACTGCCCATTGTGGTGAATATTAAAGTTTACCCACAGCTTCTTTGATTCTCATCTCCTCAAGAGGTGTAGCTTTTCCTTCCTCTAGGAATTTAGTGACTCACTTCTAGCTGAATTTAGTGACTCACTTATAGCATACTGAGTATGGCAAAAGTGATGGGCTGTCACTCCTAAGATTAGGTTATAAAAAAAAACCTGTGGCTTCCACATTCTCTCTTTCTCTCCCTCTCTCTCTCCTCTCTACCTCTCTCTGATTTTCTTCCCTGGTTCACTCACTCACTCTGGGGGAAGACATGTCATGAGCAGCACTATGGCAAATGCTGGTCCATGTGGTAGAGGTCCGTGTGGCAAAGAACTGAAGCCTCCTGCCAACAGTCATGTGAATGCACTTGGAAACAGGTCCGTTAGTTCTACTCAAATCTTCACAGGTGGCAGTCCTGACAGTTTGCAACCTCCCAAGAAACTCTGAGGCCGAACCATGCTGCTAAGTCACTCCCAGATTTCTGGCTCTAGGAAACAGAATGAAATCAGATATTTCTGTTTCAGGGTGAATTGTTATGCAGCAATAATAGATAATACACTTCTGATGCTTTCAAATGATCGTATACATATGATCATATACATGCCTCAGGGATGGAGAGCACTGGGCTGAGCCACCGAAGGAAGACTGTTACCCAGCTTCAGGATGCCTGTACTTGAAGCTGGATCTTCGAACAAGCTGGATTCACTCTAACCTGGAAGAAATGAGTTTTAATCACTTATGGTTAAATATCCCTATTACTACTCATACTACAATGTCACCTCGTGATTCCCCCCTCCCCCAAGAAATGTCGTATTAAAATACGGTTTGCTCATTTCTTTCACACTTCTCTAACATATTTGACTTTTTGAATTCAGCTGAGAATCCTGATGGCAAATAAGTAATTATAAATTGGAAGAGCACTCTTACCCTCCGAGAAAGCAAACTTAAGACCAAACTGCTTCATTTCCATTTTGGATGTGATAGTTCACAGCATAGAACTCTAAATCTTGAGGGAATTTTGTCCCCTTCCAAGGGAAGGAAAGAACCTGGAAGACTCAGCTGCTTCTAGGATGTAGCAATTGGGATGATCGCCCCAAAGACCCTGCATTTGGGGTCAGGGCGAAGATATTTCTGGAACAGGTAATTTGGGATTAACTGTAGGAGTGGAACAACTCATACATAAACCATTAACACCTAAGATTAATGCCTGTGAATAAACTGCCCCCCCCAACCCCCCAGGCTTTTATCCACTTCCTTTAGCCAGTGACGCTGTTAGTGACTTTTCTCTAGCAACCTAATTCAACAAACATTTACTGAAGGCTTACTTTGCTAAGTGCCTTAAGTGGGCTGTCATAATGTATTTCTATGAAAATGTTCATAGGTTGGCAGTTCTGGATCCTAAACTCACCTAGGAAAAAAGTCTGGTGGTAGGTTCTTTGGGGAGGAGAATTCCAGTACATTCATTTTATGATCTCTTCTAAAGGAAGGGCCAGGGAAGTGGATTCTCCTACTGTACTGTCTCTCCAAACTTCGTTCCTAATGAATGATTCCTTCCCAGAGACAAGTGTTTACTTCTTCCAAACAAAAACCAAAACACAGTTGTCTCTTTCTTCTACCAATATAATCTGTACTTCTTTACATATAACATTATTTGAGTAGAGTTATCAAAACAGCTTGTAAAATTGTTTGAGGATAAGCTGGTTTACATAGTGACAGTACCAAAAATGCCCCTGACGTTCTTTTAGCTGTAAGAAGAGAAAGGCATACGAAGATGAAGAGAAGAATGTCCATTCATGTGACCCCCTTGTCATGCGCTTGCACCAAAATACCAAGAATAGTGCCTACTTGGTGCCCATTTTTTATATTTTGGCCTCTTCCATTTAATGTCAATATAATAGCAGTATAATAGTTACAGGGGAGTTTTTCTGAACTTGTTTTGAAAGGCAAATGCAGAAAGGCCTCCAGGCAGAGTTTAGATTAGTGAGTGCCCCAATGCCTGGTGGTGAGGGAATTAAGCAAACTGAGACACACTGGAATCTCAAGACAATGCAAGTAAGTCAATCTGAAATATATGAGAAAGGGGACAGTTTGCTGAGGTCCTAGGCCTCCACACAACAACCCATTAAATGACCACATGAAATATGCAAACACTTCTCTGGTAAAATGGGACCAGGACACCAGATCCTGACATCAGAGGGCTCCGGGCTGTGAATCAGAGACAAATACTTCTAAGCTGACGGTGCCTGAAAACCTCCTTTCCATAAGGCAGAGGGGAGGATGGAATTAGAAAGAGCTGGCCTGGCCGTAGAACCATACTTTAAGACTTACAGCTTCTACATCCTGACTTCCCATTAAATGTCACTGCTAGTGACAGCTTATCAGCCCCATGAATTCTATTGCATGTGCATTGCTTCTAGAAGAGATATTCATAAGTTCCCATCGCCTTTATAAAAGATTGTATGTTGGGAAAAAGGTTCATGTGGGATAGCTGTGTTGTAGATCTGATGTGTACATACATGCATCTCCAAATATGGTGTATGCCTATACTGTGCCTATGTGAATGTGAGTACAACTGCATGTTGTAAAACCAACTATGACATTTTTCTAAATGAGTGGTTGGTGATTCAGCTAAAGGCTATAAAATGGCAGGGCTCTAATCAGCTCAAATTTGTTTACAGTTACAATTTACCTGAAGCCTTTGGAATTACATAATGAATTGCCACTTTATATTAGTTATAACTCATAAAGCAACACAAGGCTCTTGGCAGCCTGACTCCAGCCGGATTAACCAAGTCAGCAGTCATTAAGCTCAGTAAAACAGAATTTAACGTTAGTGCCATGGCCAGCGTTAAAACACAGCCAGACCACCAAGACCTCATGGGCTTGACAACACCAGTAGAGTTAAAAGGCTTGGAACTCACAAAATTGACACTTAAAAATAATTCATTAAGCAAGTATTGCAGGCACTATGACAGATCTGGGACAGAGTCCTGAGAGAGAAAGCCAGGCTCCCTGCCTTCCTGAAGTTTATAATCAAAGAGCCCTATTGAGTGATGGGCTTTCTTTAGGACAGAAAATTTCTTTCTAGACTTGATTTTGTTGGTGTTAAGGGCCAAGCAGTAGTTGGGATTATCTGAGTGAAGCCGTTGGGGAGATATTTGAAGCCTTGGTGCCACGGGTGTACTCTGGAACTTCTTTTCTCTCCTTGTGTGTGATTCCACCCAGGGGCACAGGTCTGGCTTGTTAAATGGTGCCAACGTGACCATCCAACGAACTCCTTGCAATTCTCCATTTGCTCCCCAACATTCCTCTATTAGCTTATGCAGTCATGTGCCACCTACCCAGTCACGGGCAGGATGAAATTAAGGAAACAAGTTTAAAATGGAGAACGCTTTTTGTGAACACTAGCCTCTGTCTCTTTAAGGCTGAAGGCTTGGCTGCCATTCTGTTTAATCTACCACTGATAACTTGTCATGTAACCCTGTGTCTGTTAAATGAGCTATAAAAAAACACCTTAGAAACACAAGGGGATTGCACTGTGACCTGCAGGTCAAAGCTAATTCTAGGTGAGAGGATAGAGAAGGAAATAAACTTGCTTCCACCTAAGTTCTCAATCATATTAATTTAGAATTCCTCTTCATGTTATCTCTGCTGGGGAATTCTGCTCAAGCCATTGCCTCAATCTAGTGCTTGTTTTACATAGAGCACCCTGCCCCCCAACCCCCTTGGACTGCAAGGGGTGAAGTGAAAGTAAGCCAATTTCATCTGGGAAGAGGGAAGTAGAGCTTCAAGGGAAAGAACACCCCACAATTTATCAGCAAAATCAGGAAAATGCTGAGTAACAGAGGGCACTCCTAGTAATCATGCAGAAATAACCAGTACAAACTAAGACCATACCCAGCAAACTGGTAAGACCATCCTACTTTGAAAACTGTCAGGAGCCAACCCTCCCTAGGGATAAAAAAAAAAAAAGAGAGAAAAAAAAATCTAGGATTGGCAAAACTAGAGCAAAATATACACTTGGCAAACAGTTATCTCTAAGTTTGCTGGGAAAGGCCCCATCTACTTCCAAACTGATAGAGGACATTACCTTTTGAAGACTGCAAATATTATTGCCTGCAATACCTGGCACATCAGGTTAAAGTGTTATATGAACAGTGCTTTTTTGCTAGAGGTATGTACATGGCACTATGGAAAAGGGTGCTCCTACCTGGCATGGTGTGGAAATGAACTAAGTAAGAAGAAACAAGGACCAGATGGGAGAACTGACTTCAGGCAAAGGGATGAAGAACACGGGCATGGAGGGGTCACGTGGGCACATGGAGCTTTGGGGAGAACCATAAACAGCTCATCAGGCACATGCAAGGTAAGGCACATCCGAGGCTTATCTGGGCTGGCCGGCCACAGCACAGCCAGCCCTGGGAGACTTCAACCAGGGTAGCCACAGGGTCAGTACTGCTATCCAGAGGAAGAGATAGGGCAAACCCTTGATAACACATTCATGACTTCAGGCTGCTATAAAACGAAGCCAAAGGGGTGCTTAAAAGAATGTCGTAGCATTCCAAGTCAAAGCCAAGCTCTGGAGCACAGGGAGGACAAGAGTTGGGTTTTAAACCCCGCTGCCAAACTGGGATATGCCTTAATCCGGAGATTCCAAAAACCAAAGTACAGGGAAGAGCTGGTTGGCCTCATGACTCAAGATAGATTTTTTTAAAAATCCCTAGAACAGGTAAGCCTGAGCTTATCTTGCCTCTTAAAAAAAAAAAAAACAAAACCCCAAAACCAAAATTCCCCTTCTTTGGTAGGAAAGGAAACGGCACAGGGGGATTTAAAAGAAACACAAAGAATCAAGTCGGAAGAGATCTTATGTTAGGTTGATTTATGAAAGCTGCTCTGGGCAGTTAACAGTTTGTTTACAATGAGGAGTTACCTAACTCTGAACATACTGTACATGGCAATTAGAAGTCAAAACCATAGCCAGCCTGCCGCAGCCAACATGAAAACAGCCAGAAACAGTAGGAAAATGTAGGGAGGGAGGCGGGGTTTGCGTTTTATTATATAAAAGAAAAAAGTAACTCCTCAGAAGCCTTCCCAAAGGAAAGGAGTATCTCACACTCAGAGAATAGACAGCAGGATACAAAATTACAAGTTTTGACGCCAGGGTTGTCCCCCCATCTCCTCAAAGGGCAGAGATGGGAAGGAGACAGTGGAATCAAACACGCAATCTCTGTAAAACAAAAGACTCAGAAACCCTACACATAGGATTAAAATCTAAACTTGTTTTGCTTTTTTAAAATGTTTAATATATCAAAAGGCCTGCTTTTAGTGACATGCTAGTCCCACCAAAAAACAATCCCCAAAACCCATCCGGGACATGCTCAAGTTGACCAGCCAACTCTTTATTTCTAAACCTCTGTGTGTACATGTGTGTCTTTTAAATCTAAGCCACGGGGCCTATGTGACTGCTCCTTCCACAACGTGCTTCCTCTGGTTACCCGAGCGGTGTCTACCTGCTCTGCCGAGTGGCCAGGGCACAGAAGCCCAGCAGTGGTGGCGATGGGAACAACAGACAGCCCCAGACAGCCAACTTTTCCAAGCACCCCTCCCTCACCCCCACTCAAAAGGAGATCCTTCTTTCTAACCAGCCTGTTCACGTCAAATTTGGGCTCCCAGTGACCAGACTGTTTTTCCTACTTTAGGAAAACAAAGCAAACAAAAAACACACGTATCTGCACACCCATATATAATTTTTTTTGTTTTTACATTTAAATATAAAAATACTATTCTGCTTTGTGTTATAAACGGAGGACCAAGCAATAAGAGCTTTTTCTTCTAAGGTATGTCAATCCATCCTTCTGCTGAGCTTGTCTTCAGGTGAGGGCATTTAGCCCCAGGCAAGGGAAGCATTGGACCAGGCAGACGGGGCAATTTTCCTGCCTGGTTCTCTCCTAAGTCTCACTTTTAACAGAAAGCTGGTTATAACTTTATACAAAGTGGAACTTCCCACCAAGAGAGGAAATCCTAACCTAACCCAGAGTAAGTAACCCACACCCCCCACCCCAGCACTCAGCTACCTGGAAAAAAAAGCCTTCCCCTCCCTTCACAAATACTACGCTCTGTCCGGACAGCTACGCCTATTGGACAAACACACCTGATTAAATGGAAACAGTGGTTATGTCTCCCCACCCCCTCCCCACTAATGTACTAGACAGCTTCAGTGACAGGGAAAAATGGGGGGGGGGGATGTAAAAAGATTAAGAAATTGACCCCTCTATCCTGGCCAAAGAAAGCAAGAAATGTTAACTGGGTATGAGGAATAATGAAAGATCTTGATATTCTACACTTTGAGTTACAGCTATTAGAGCAGTCAAGAGATGGGGCAAACATGGAGGCAGAATGGAGAATTAGGAGGGGTTTGATGACTGCAAGACTAGTCCACTTAGTTTTTGTACTGGAAGGGTTCATCGCCAGTTTCGTTGAGAAGACATGTGCGGATGAGGGCTTCTGTCACCGAAAAGGGGTCACAGTTGGCAGAGGGGCGACGGTCTTCAAAGTAACCCTTCTTCTCTTGGCCGACAGTCCGGGGAATGCGGATGCTAGCACTTCGGTTGGCCACGCCGGCAGAAAAATCGTTGATGTTGGACGTTTCGTGGAATCCGGTTAGGCGCCGGGCGTTATCCAGGCCCCCCTTGGGATCATAGGCTCGGATGTGGTACTGGTGCCTCTTGCTCAGTTTCTCTATGGACTCTTCAATGTACCTGAAGGAAATGGAAAAGAATGGCGGTCCAACCTGGCACCAGGAAATGTCTTCAAGGGCAGGGGAGGAAGGACGGATCTAAGGATGGGGGACTCATCTATCAAAGACAGTTTCCAATTCACCAAAATCTGTGATCCCCACACATCAAATATTCCAGGAGGCTAGCAATTCTGCCTTGTTACCTATGTGTCCTGCCCAGTGCCTCAGAAGGTACTGGACATGCAGCTGATGGTACTTGTTGAATGAAAAGACCCTAATCAAAGATTTTCCCCCACCCATAACATAAGCACTAGGTTCATTCACATGCTTGTATGATTTCTACTTCATATTAAAGATTTTCAGACGCATTAATTTAAGTCCTCTTTTCCCAACTGCAATCTTTGAGTTCTATTCCTAGGGTATTTTTTGGTACTCTTCAAATAGGAAAAAAACAATAGGATTGGAAGACAATTTTTGAAGCCAAGTGCTAAAAGCTAAGGCATAAACCAACAAGTCTGGCTTACTTGGCCCCAATATCTCAAACTCTATGGCAAAGAAAATTCGATGGCTCCAGAAGGCACTTACTTCAGACCATTCTCCTCTCGCATAGCCTTGGTGCTGAAGTTGGTGTGGCAGCCGGCACCATTCCAGTTCCCAGGAATGGGTTTAGGATCAAAGGTTGCTATCACTCCAAAGTCTTCACATACACGATGCAAGATGAAACGGGCCACCCAGAGATGATCTCCCATGTCGATCCCTTCACAGGGTCCTATCTGGAATTCCCACTAGAGAGAGCAAGGCTGACCTTTAAAAGAAAGCCAACTGCTTCCCCCAATTCAGAAGCTCCAAAACCTCCTTTCTCACCTCTATTCCAACCCACGTAAAATTTTGGTTATTAACGAGGGGCGCCACCAAAGTCCCCACCTGCCCATAGGTCCTCTAGATGAACAGGCCACTTACCTGGGCAGGCATGACCTCAGCATTTGTCCCGGCAATCTTGATCCCGGCGTACAAGCAGGCCCGGTAGTGAGCCTCCACAATGTCCCTGCCATAGGCTTTGTCTGCTCCCACACCACAGTAGTATGGACCTGCAGAAACAATTAAGATGAAATGTCAGGAGACCAGAAACCCAAGAAACCTCTTTCCACAAAGTCAGAAATCAAGAAAGCTCTCAACACTTGCTCTCCGGAATCACTATGCCTGCCTTCACCTGGGGGCGGGGTGTGGCACACAGGAGGCTCCTCTTGGCCATGACCTCAGTGGAGCCAAATGGTTTCCCTCCATATTAATGTCTAAATATCCATGTCTGGATATGGGTAAAGAGGAGGGCTTCAGGAGGGCTCTTTACAGTATTATTTCAGCCAGCCTCAGGGATGGATACTTCCACAGCTTTTCTGATTCATAAGGAGTCGCTCTCATCTCTGGGGAGTGGGAATTTCCTTGGCAATTAAGCAACTAGAGAACAGGAGGCTCATCTCTCACCAAGGGGACTTACCTTGAGGCCCAGGGAAGCCGTTGGAAGGCCAACCAAAAGGGTGTCCATCTGTGCCCATGAGAGTATATTCCTGCTCCATTCCAAACCAGGGGTGCTGATTGCTCACCATGTCCATTATCCGTTTACAGGTATGCCTTAAATTGGTCTCTAAAAAGAGTCAATGTGTCATTAGAGACATATGGACAAATACACTGAATCACAGTGCTGATGGGCAAAAGGTCTTCAGATTCCATAAAGCTCAAGTGTAAACTAGAAGCTGAACTGACGCAGAGTGAAACCTTTTTTGTGCCCCATCAACCTAAGTGGGAAAAATGGGAGAAGCCATATTTATACATCTGTAGGGATACTCTTGGGTCACAAACAATCACATGACAGTAGATGGAGAACAGAGCAAGTTTGCATCTTATCTGCATGCTGGCCACCTCCCAAGTACCACATGTCAGGCACTTAAAACGCTCTATTCACAAGACAGCTGCTTTTAGTTGTCAGACTCATTCCTAGTTTCTCGGGCAGTTAGAGCCAAACCTACAATTTTCACTCAGAGAATCATTGTCTATTAGGGCCCTCATATTCCAGGTGAGAAGGTTAAGGACTGAGTTGGTTAGCACAAAAGTAAAATATTAAAATGAGATGAGCTCATCTGAAAATAATTTCTAACCTAGAAAAGAACTTTAAAACAAGTAAATATAGTGGTGCCTGGGTGGCTCAGTCGGTTAAGTGTCCAATTTTTTGATTTTGACTAGCTCATGATCTCATGGTTTACAAGACTGAGCCCTGGATTGGGCTCCACAATGGGCGGGTAGCCTGCTTGAGATTCGCTCTCCCTGTGTCCCTCTTCCCTGCTCTCTCGTGTGTGCACTCTGACTCTCTTAAAATAAATAAACATTTTAAACAGTAAGTAAATATGTATGTATTACCAGCTTAACTGTGTCCCAAGAACCATTTCAAGACCTCTAGATTATGGAAAACCCACAATCGCATCTTCCTTGCCACCCTGAGGTGGGTATTAGAAGCCTCCACTTTTACAAATGAGAAATTGCAGCTCAGCTCTGAGACATCAAGTGGCCTGCCCAGTTACAAGGCAAGTAGCAGAGCCAGGATACTGTGGTTACCTTGGCTTCAGAGCTCATGCATTACCACAACATCCTACACTGTCTCTCAAAACAAAGGCAGTTAAGGTCCAGGCACTACTTGACTTGCTGCAAGCACAGCGGGAGACTTCACAGTGATGGGACTTCAGCTGAGTTTAAAAAGATGAATGGGTAAGAATTGGGATCGACAGCCACGCCAGGCAAAAACCAAAAATGCAGTGACAGTGACCCTTGAGGCGCATTTATGTTATCGGTGAACCCAGACAGGAGATGGATTTTTCCCCCCACTTTAAAATCAGGGAAAGTAAGTATGAGAATACATTAACTTGGCAAGGTTTTTTATAGCCAGTATGTGACAGATCTGGGATTTAAATCCAACATTCTGCTTTCAGAATCCAGGTTTTTCAAATGTATAGGCAGGTGGGAGGGCTGTGTCAGGGGGAACTCTACTGAAAACAGATTTAAAGGAATTCACTGTTGTTGTATACAACAAATAGAGGAGATCGTGAGAAGACGGGCCACATACCCTCTTTGAGTGAGAAAGTTCGGGGTGGAGATGTATGTCCAATTACCCAGACTCCTGAACAGTTCTGAGACTGTCTCGTGTTCCCAGTACCAGTTCTGGAATATCCTGTCCTTCCTCTTTATAACACTCACGGATTTGGGACAAAAATCCATACCTATCCCATACACACCTGCGGGCTTTCGGTTGTACTTGAAGACTTCACAGAACACCAGCTTGTTGGGGTCCTTGCGGAAAGGGTCCCGAAACATGGCAGCAGGGACAAGATACATGTCACTGTTGGAGCCTTCAGATTGAAAAGTACTAGAGCCATCAAAATTCCACTCAGGCAAATCTGGGGTAAAAAGAGAAGGGACAATTAACTTACAAATGCATGGCTTTTCAGGTAAGAGTATAGCCCCCCATTTACATTTCTATCTCTAAAGACCTGTACTCTTTTCCCCAGGAAGTCAGTGATGCATTAATACACAAAAACTCTACTGGTAGATAACTGCACAGAGCTTTAACGTCCTTCCCATGTGAGTTCCAAGTAACACCACTGCATCACTTCCTCAAGAAAAATAACAGTCATAAAAACAACCTAAGAATGACATCTTCGCTAAGTAGTCTACTGGACAACAGGGAGGTGAATTCAAATATTCTGGGGGCGTCTAGGTGGCAAAGTTGGTTAAGCGTCCCACTCTTGGTTTCAGTTCAGGTCGTGACCTCATGGTTCACGGATTGGAGCCCTGAGTCAGGCTCTGCACTGACAGCGCAGAACCTATGTGGGATTCCTTCCTCTGTGCCCACCTCTCAAAAATAAACACTGAACTATTCTGACATCTTAGTTATCAGTTAAACTGGAAGAGGGGAAACAAAAATTCTGATTCACCCACCAGGCCACATGTAGTGCTTCTTTAATTCTTCTCTCGACAGTGTCTATGGACTGTTCTAGCTCAAGTTATATCCTTATTTTATAGATGAGGAAATAAGCAGGATAAGTTACTAAAGGTGCTCCCATTATCATTTACCCACTTTCCCCACTGGATTAAAAAAAATAACGTTTTTTATTTTTGAGAGAAAGAGACTAGAGTACAAGCAGAAAACGGACACAGAGGGAGGAAGACACAGAATCTGAAGCAGGCTCCAGGCTCTGAGCTGTCAGCACAGAGCCTGACATGGGGCTTGAACTCATGTACCACGAGATCATAACCTGAGCCCAAAGTTGGATGCTTAGCCAACTGAGCCACCCAGGTGCCCCACCCCACTATGTTTTAAAGGCTTGTTTTTTCATCAAGTTGACAAGTTCTCTGAAGGCAGAGGCCAGACTCTTACCTTGTATCCTCAGTGCCTGTCTAATACCTGCCACACAGCAAGTGCACAATATGTACTTTATTTTATAGTCATGTATTCACTCCCATGTGAAATATTATCAAAAGAGTAAGCCATCCTAAAGTAGTCCTTTTAGAAGTCTGGTCCCTTTCCAGAAAGAGGGCTATGGCTTGCTCGAGACCGAAAAATGAAGGTCATAACTCATATATAACAGCTCCTAGTGTGATAAGCAATCAGGTGATTTAAGAATTTCCAAAAGTGGCATCAACTAAAAACAAATGAATGGCTAGTCCTATTTAGAAACCACTCTACAAAGTTTGCTTTCCATCTAGAACCTCACTGATAAAGAATACAAAACAGTATTCAGTGGTCTTCAAATCGGGTTCTTGGGGATGCCTAAGAGCCAACTAAGTAGCAATGCCCAAATCAACCAAGTCTCCAGCCCCTCTTGTGCCCCAACTAGACTTTTAAACTTTTTTCTTCAATATACTGGCTTAAATGCAGAGTTTCTATTTCAAATAAAGGGGCCCATTGTTGCTATGCTTTGAGGCAGTGTAGGAGCTTAAAGGTGACTGAATGAAATCTGAAAAACCCTGGGTTAGAAAAGCTTTACAAACAGAATAATAAAGTGGCCAAATCTAGGGGCTTGGTTTCAGTCTGCTCTCACCTCCGCCCCACTTGGTTCCCAGTCTGCCCAGTCTCTCACCTTCTATACACTTGGGCTCACTGTCCAAGGTCCGGGTCTTGCAGCGCAGGCCTTCTCCTGTGCCATCAACCCAAATGTACATAGCTTGGACTTTCTCGCCCTGAGGCAGGGACATGTACACCTGCTTAATGCCTTTGTTCAAGTGGGAACTCGCAGAGGTGGCCATGGTAGAAGTTGTTCTGCGGAGAAAAACCAACAAAACCAAAATTAAGATCTCACACTCCAAACCAGATCCTCGATCCTCTGCAGGAAGGACTCAATAGGGACAATTAAATCACAAAGTCACAGTAGGAAGGTCATCCCCTCCGTTTGGAAAGTCACACTCTTAAAGGTACATTTTATTCACTCTGCTTTCAGAGGGGTTTAAGTTTTGATATTAGATAAAAATCTCCTAGGTTCCTCAAGCTATAATCTACACTTCTAAGGACTAAGCTCTATTTTCTAAGCCAACGTAGGGGAAGTCTTTTATTTTTGATACTAAGACACTGGGGGGCGGAGGGGAGGGGTAAGCAAAAAACAGAACCACACAAGGTTTCTTGGTCAGTCTTGCCTTTTCTTTGCATCCAAGCCAGCATCTCAGTGAAAAACTCTTTCTGGAGATTTGTCCACTTCTCCACAAGGCACACCACACATTGATATTGTAGGAAGAAACAAGGGGCGGGGGTGGGGGGTAGCTAGAAGATTTAAAAGGCTGCGGGGCTTCCTAAAAGCAGCACAGTTATTACAAATTCCCCAACTGCTGAGATGTCAAAAGAGCTGATCTGTTGGATTCTTAGAATGGGTCTTCTCACTGAAGAAGGCAGATTTAAGTTTGCGATTGATATTCTCAGTTTCCACAGAGAACATTTCCAAGTAATGAGGAAATTCCCACTTGGGTAACAGAAAGATGTGGGTTTTCAAAAGCTGAGGTTTGCTAACAACTGCAAGCCACTGCCACAAAACCTCTGAAAGAGGAGAAAGCCAACACAAGAGGAAATGTTGTACTCCTCCCTCCCGGCTCAGTGGCCCAGAGTGACTGGAAAGGGAACACATTGTTCTTCAAAGACTTGGGCAACTTTCTGAAGTACAGTGGCTAAGTTTCTATGGGCAACCGTCCATGTTTGCCCGGCTGAAAACAGAACTGCTTCTCCCTCCAAGAGCCTCACCCCTTCCCTTGGGGAAGAGCAGAACCTCCTCTTGTCTAGTCTCCTGCATTGGAGAACCTTTGCATACCTCCTCCAGAAGTCCTTGGTCAGTCACATACGACCCTCACCCCTGCCCCACCCCATCCCTGCCTTTGAAGGCTGGAAGGAACAATACCTGTTCCCTTCAGCTCCCACTAAATGCTGCTACAGCCCTGTCTCTGGCCTTCCTCCCCAACCAGTTACACCTCCAACATCAAGCCACACACTTTCTCCTTTTAAGCCTCAGTTCCAGATTTCCCGCTCTCTTCGGTGAGAGGAGCTAGATGCCAATACTCTAGTCTACTGTCACAGACTGGTGCCGCCGAGGTGCTCTGTGTTTGCAAGCCTGGGGGGCAAAAATGGGAGTCTGCACTTTCTTAGTGGTTTCTGGAGTTGTCGCCGGTTCCAAGGTCTTCCTCCCTGTCTCTTCACTCACCGCAGCCACAGAAGATCAATCGGATGGTTGGGGTTGCCCTCCGTGGCCCTTCTTTTGGAGTGGCGTTCCCGCCTCTCCTGGTTCTCCAGCTCTCGCTGGTCCATGCACCGGAGCTTTCTGGGCGAGGGAGACGGAGAAGGGGTCAGGGAGCGATCGGGATCGCACCGGGACGAGCGGGAATACGCAGGCTGGTGGGTCACGGCCTTAATCTTTACTCGTGATTTCTCTCCGGTGTTCATGGAGTAGGCGATGAAGCCGAAGCAGTTGGAGGCGGACTCCGAGGACGGCGACGCCTGGTCGTCTTCATTTCCGTTGTCTGTGGTCTTTTCGGATTTGCGGCTGGGGGTTGATCCCTGCTTCCCGCCCCCCGGGCAGTTGGGATAATCCACTTTGAGAGCCGCCCTTTCCCACCATAATGTCCTGAAAGTCGGCGCCCGGCCCCTCGGGCCCCAGTCCGGATCTCAGGACCTCGCCCGGGGGGCCATATCCCTCCGAGGGCCGAGGCTGGCGGGGTGCAGGGGAGTCGGGGGAGGGACAACGCACTGCCGCTGCCTCGGCCCAGCCAGGCCATGCCGCGGCCCGGGCTCCCCATTGTTCAATCACAGTGCGGGGACCCCGGGACTAGCGACGCTCACTGCCACTCGCCTCAAGGTAAGGCGTCTAAAGATCTTCAAGACCACGACGGTTCCCCAAGGCCCGCCACCGCAGATGAGACAGCGAGGTTCCCACGGGGCCACCCGGCCACTCCATCCACAGCGCACACAACACGGAGCGCCGGGCTGTGGCTCCACCACTCGCCTAGCAGAGCGACCTCCAGGGGCGGCGCTTTGGGCCGCGAAAGAAAGATCAAAACAACTCCCCGCCCTCCTCCAAGCCAGGCGACCGGCGCGCCCCACAAACGCCAGCCCAGAGCCGCCGGGAGCCGCGGCGCGGGGAGCGAAAGCACACGGAGGGCACGGAGGCGGACGGTTAGGGGCGGTTGGAGAAAATGGACCGCTCCGAGCCCCAGGGCAGGGGTAGGGGTAGGGGGTTCAGGCGGCTCGGGGGGCTCGGAGGGCTCCGAGGACGGCGCGCACCACTTCGAATCCCCGGGCCGGCGGCGCGCTTACCTGGGCTGCGAGCAGGTGGCAGGGCGAGCAGGGCGTGAGAGCGAGGTGCGGCGAGGAGAGGAGGCCTTGGAGTGCCGCCTAGATGCTGCGCTCTTCTCCCATTCTCGACTCTGCTGGGCTGCCGGCTGCCCTGCTCCCTTTATCCGCCGCCCGGACCGCCCCCGGCGCCCTGATTGGCTCTCAGCGGCCGGGAGCCGGGGCGGATCGGCTGATGCACGCCCGGGCCCCGCTGCCATTGGGCGAGCGGCGGAGCGGGCGCCGCCGGGGTGGGGGCGCCAGGACCGGGAAAGAAAGAAAGAGAAAGGGCCGTTGGGGGAGGGGGCGCGCGGGGGGAGGGGAGCAGAGGAAGGGCAGGCCCGCGGCGCGCGGACGGGCGAGTTCCTGCCAGGAAGGACCCCGCCTGGCCCGGCTGCCGCTCGCCAACTCGGCCGACCGCCGGCCCGGGGCTGTGCCCGCAGCCCCCACCCCCGGCCCGAGCGAGGCGCCCACTAGACCGCCCGGCCTCCGGCCCTGCCGCCTTCATGTTGGATAGTTTTGCACGAGAGGCCTGTGTTTTTCGAGGTCGTGCCGCAGACCTCCCGGCTCCCTGAGGACATTCCGACCCCCGGGAACGTAATGTTGCCTGTTGTTGTTAGAGAACCTCCAGCCCTCCCTTCGCCGCGCTCGTTAAGTCTGAGGCTCGGCGCCGAGGGGGCTGCGGGCCCTCGCGGTGGGACTGGGGACGCGAACCGCTGTCAGCGGTCTCCCGCCTGTAATCCAGGAACTGAGCTTCTGCCATTCCTGGCGGGCCTGGGGAGGGGTCCGGAGACCTGTCAGATTCCTCCTGTAACTCCTGAGACCAGTCTCCTAGGAGGTGACTCTCTGGGCCTGGGTTTCCTCATCTGCAAATAAAGCGGTTCAAGAGAGCACGTTTAGAGCTGCCCACCAGATTTGAAATTTTGTGTCCAAGCTGTTCCCCGAAGGCAGCTGAAAGAAAAGTGAGGTCTTCTCATTCCTCCTTTGAAGCTCAGGGTACGTCAGCATTTTAGATTTTTTAAAACAATGCTATGTTTTTGTTTTTCAAATAAGTTCTTGTCCCTTTTTTTTTTTTTTAAAAAGTTTGTTTATTTGGAGAGCGCACAGCGGGGGAGGAACCGAGGGGGAGCTAGAGAGAATCCCAAGCAGGCTCTGCACTGTCAGCACAGAGCCCCAGGCAGGGCTCAGACTCGCAAACCGTGAGATCATGACCTGAGCTGAAGTCAAGAGTTGGACCGAGGTCAGGTGCCCCTTGTGCCGTTTTTTAAATCTGGAAAATGAAAGTCAGGACCCCTTCCTCCTCTCAGCCATGCTGTGATGGTTGAGAAAATAGGTATGTGAATACAATCTTAAAACGGATGCTTGTCAACTGAGGCGCGGTAAGGGGAACGATGTGTGTACAGAGAGACCCACACAACAGGACACACACACATACGATATTTCCATTGCTACCGTGCTCCTTACTTGACTACTCTATTTTTATTGCCTGAAATCCACCACCTGAGGGTGTCTAGCTTTTATTGCATCTTTTCAGGATCCCCAGTATTTGAGACTTGGAGATTTTTCTGTTTGAAGACCAAGAAGTCAGGCTTCAGTGCCTTTGGAAGAGGAAGGGAAGACGTTTGCTCTTGTGGTTCTATTTTGTACCACAAATATGGAAAAGAAATGTTGCCTGTGACCACACACACACACACACACACACACAACTTGGCTTCTTTGGTCAACATCCTTCTATCCCGGAGTGTGTCTGGGACTGTAGCGCCTTTAAATGACAGATGCCACTTTCCTCTCAAATGGGATTTGGGTATATTTCAGAAGGAGATGTTCTGCACTGGGTAAGGAGTCTTGCAAAGGTGATGGATTCCATCTTAAGTTTCAGGGCGTGTTGAAGCCTTATGGTGTGGTGGTTCAAGGCTGGGCTTCAGGTCATACAAACACAGGTTCAAATCTGGGCTTTGCTTCGTACCCACTTTGTGTGAGCTTTCTTAGCCACATGAGACCACAGTTTTCTTGCCTACAAAATAGGGATAAGAGCCACCTTGTATATTGAAGGATTAATTTGGGGGCACCTGGGTGGCTCAGTCGGTTAAGCATCCGGCTTCCGACTTCGGCTCAGGTCATGATCTCATGGTTCATGGGTTCGAGCCCCGAGGTCAGGATCTGTGCTGAAAGCTAGCTCAGAGCCTGGAGCCTGCTTCAGATTCTGTCTCCCTCTCTCTGATCCTCCCCTGCTCGTGCTGTCTCTCTCTGTCTCTCAAAAATAAATTAAAAAAAAACATTAAAAAAAATTCTGATAGCATATACCCTATATACATATAGTAAACTTAAAAACCAATCATTATAATTATTATAGGTCAAGGTAATCCAAAAAGATTGGATTATTTTATTCCCCAATCAGTACAACTTTCTCAGTCTTGAGTTGAAATGGTTGAGAGGAGGGGAGGGGGTAGAGGAAAGGCGATGTTTTTATTTTAAAGGTGTTAATTTTCAGACACCAAACTGCCTAAGCATATACCGGAGCCTTCTAGGCTCATGACCACCAGCATCTGAGATACAAATGGCAAATATAATAGAAAATGGGATAATAGGAAGTGAATGCAGTTTTTAAAACTTAGGGTATTACGTTTTGCTATGTGAGGACCTACTTCACTTGCTAGGTATCTTCACCACCATGTTTCTGTCCCCAGTGGTGTCCCGAGTGAGTGTTCAATAAACGATGTTTGTTGATCACACAGAAATGACAGCGGCACCATCAAGGGAACATGTGCTTTGAGCTGCTTTTCCAAGAATGGAAATGGATTTGCTTTGATCCATTCATGTGACCAGAGGCATACTTTGCGAGGGTTAGAAATGTAATACATGACCACTGAGTCTTTCAGGAGGGAACAAGAGGCCTTGTCCTTGGTCAGCCCCATAATTACTTAAACCAACCCAGTTAGGGCCCAAAGGAGTCCACGGACTGACTGGGGAAGCTTAAAAGAGTATGAGGGAAGAAAAAGCAGACGAACTGATTCACCCCCAGAAACCCAGACTGTACTTTTAAAGAAGTTAAAAGTGGGACTGCCTGTTCCATTCAGTTTGACTTTGTTCTGTCTACTGCCCTTTGTTCTCTTTCCCCTTCTTCCCTAAATTGCCACTCGCCCCCATTTTCCACCCATAAAAAGGGCATTAGAATGCTTGAACCCGTGAACTGTTGCATCTCTTGGTACACCCAGTATCAAAGCAGACGGGGGGTTCTATTACCTGTGCTTTGAAGTCTGGTTTTTCTCTCTTAGAGTAGGGTAGTTGCATCCAACAGGTGAGTGGAGTGGGAGAGCAGTAATACAGGTAAAAATTGTTTGTTCCAAATCTGCAGAAAGGGCTGGGCACTGAGAGCATTTCTTCAGTGTTGTTCTCTACCTGTAATAAAGGCTTTGTCATGGGTGGGCTTTACCTGTGACTTCTTCTCTCACAGTTTCTTTCTGTCTCTTCTAAAGGACCCATTCTCACTTTGCAAGTTGTGAAGTTCTCAATCTAGTGATCTGGAAGTGCTTTTCCAAGGCCGGTGTGGTTGTCTTGCATGCATTACAGACAAGATTTGGTGTAGGGCTCAAACATAATCAAACCTTCAACCATAACAGGCAGTTTGGGAAATGGAGTTTCCCTATATTTGAATGATTTCAGTGGACATTCAACAAAACTCTTAGATCAGGCTAAAGGAACATAGCTGAGACCCGTGCTTGAGGAACACCCTGGAAACCCAACCCAGAACTGTAGATTTTTTTTTTAAGTAAACCAACACCAGTTCTTTCCCGAAGAGTAGACCATAATATAATCTTAAAACCAAAATAAAACGAACAAAACAAGAAACAGCCTTGGAAGTTGATGTCATTGCACGTAAACCAAATTTTGGGGAGAAGCTACAGTTGGCCAAGCCTTCCAGTTTCGCCTACATACTGAAAGAAAGAAGGACCAGATTTTACCTCAATTCAGTACCAAACATGGAACACAGATGATTGTTCTTTATGTCCCTTCTGATTGTTTGATATTCTTAAGCTCAGGATAGGAAACTAGAATTTCAAGTTTCAGCAATTTGTTTTTTTAGCCTAATAGGCATTTTGTTGAAGGCCCCTCAAAATCATTTGAATATAGGGAACACCCCATTTCCCAAATTGTGTTTTATGACTGAAGTTTGGGTGTGTTTGAGCCTTACCCTAAATGTTAACTCAAGTAGGAAACTGGGGAGCTGAGAAGAATTAAGTTCATCATTGCTAACCACAACATGGGAAAATAAGCCTTGCTGAGAAAACTGAAGCTGTGCAATTCTAGAACTAGTCTGCACATCATTCTACCGGATGAGGCTGCCATCACGGGTAGTCACTTGCTGAAGTCACCTTAGGGCAGCCTAATACATTTCCCAGGTGTAACTCCCTTGGGAGCCTTTTGTGTTTTCCTTCCTCCAGTGTCCTCAAGGCCTCTCAGGCGGTGCATTCCTGGGCCGTCACCACTGCAACACTGCAGTCCCTCTAGTCTCCATTAAGGAAAGGCCTCAGTGAGGGTACTGATCGGTTTACCTCTGAGTCCTACACTGGGCTCACCCAGTGCCTTCCATATTGTGGAGGTTCGATATACTCTTCGGGAATAACTAGATGACCAGGAAAAACAAATAAATGCCTTATGTCAGGTTCTCTTTAAAGGAATCTTTGGAGATCATTTTGCATATCTAATAATCTGTCCCCAGTTTCAGTATTTTGTGAATCTGGAATTTTCATAGATAAATCTTGTTCCTTATTCCCAGTATATGTCTGGATCTCTCTTTGTTCTCCGGATTGACTGGAACATTTGTGAAGCATAATTTTAAAAGCTTAGGAAATTTAGCATTGTGGCTAAATATATATATATATTGCGTGGACCAGAGTGTGTCCTTTAGTTGGTACCTTTCCCAGAGATACCCTCAACTGGATCCACAGTCCTGACCCTCTAGTCATTAGTTGATTGGAATCCCTGTTTACTTCACGTTCTCATGCCAAATTTTAATGGGAAACAAACATCCCTGAAATATGTACTCTGGATGCTTGGGCAATACTTAAACTTAGTTCTGTTTTTCCTGACCTCCACCTCCCCTCCCCCTTCGTTTAAACCAGTTCTGAGAAGACTTGTTTACCAGGTTGGAAAGCCAGAGGCTTGGCTGGGGCGGTGTGATCATAGCGCCCTCTGGTGTAATTTTTTAGAATTACAAATATCTCTCCCAAGTTTAAGAGTGGGAATATTTTCCCTCACTGGCCTTCAAGGGGAGAGCCTCTGTGTTATATCTCAAATATAGTAAATTAATGACAAGCACGTTTATTATCTACAGTAGGTATTTAGGGGAATCTATTTTGGGAGTATCAATTGATTACGAGACATTTGTTTCTTATAAAATTAGGCCTCAAATGACTAGAAAAGAGCAGCTTAACAGTGTTTTGTGCTTTTTCATCATCTCTCACCAGTGTGTGAGAGAGGTAAAGAGAAAGTCCCCCAAGAATGGAAACTGAAAAGTGGCTAGCACCCAAGAGTTAAGGGGGGAAATAGGGAGGACTAGAAAACGTGGTTACAAACAAATCTTATCCTCAGCCCTCACTTGGATCTGAGCCCAGAAATTTAAGACCCGGCCAGAAGTTGTGAGTCTCTGACTCTCACTCCCAGGGGAGGATGGGGTGGGGGTATTGGGTGGTGGGCAGAAAGTCTGACAGAGACACGCCCTGTAGGGAGTGTCTAGAGTATGTACATGTGCCACTTTGTTCTCCCTGAGCCTTCTGTGTGGCCATTTTTCCTCCCTTTCTCCCCTCCCCCCCTTTTCCTTATTTTTTAAAACAATTTCGATTTGGAGCACCTGGGTGGCTCAGTTGGTTAAGCGCCCAACTTCAGCTCAGGTCATGATCTCAGGGCTCTGTGCTGACAGCTCAGAGCTTGGAGCCTGCTTCAGATTCTATGTCTTCCTCTCTCTCTGCCCCTCCCCTGCTCACACTCTGTCTCTTTCTCTCCTTCAAAATTAAAAAACATTTAAAAATTTAAAAAAATTTCAATTTGAGGATCACTTCGTTCGCCATTGCCGTTAGCAAAGTTGCAGTACCCAGAGGACACAGTCACTGGCTTGAGTCAAACATACCTGCAACCAAATTCCTGTCTTTGCCTTGTACCAGCTGTAAGACTTGGGTAAGTCAATGACTCTTTTTCTGTAAGTTCCTTACAGATTAAAAAGCACTAACAGAGTAAACAATTCAGAAGTAGGTTGCTAGATTTTGTTTTCCCAGGAATGAGGAAGAAAGTGGAGTCTTTACTAAGGAGATGACTCAGGTTTTAGAACTGTTGGTGTTTCCCAGAGGTTCACAGACCTTGGACCTGTGCTGAAACACACTTAGGAGGAACAGGGGTAGGCACAGATTCTGAAAGCAAATAAGCCTTTATTAAGCATCACTTACACTACATTTTGTGATCACACATAAGACATTATGTAACTTGGATACAGCAAAGCCCTTACCCTTTAGGAGTCTATGCTTTAGGTGGTGAGGAAAAACCTCCCCAAAAGAAATTATTTCAAATTGAGTACAAAGCACAACATATCAGCTGCAGGAGCAATTTAACAAAGAGGGTTTAGTATGAACACCTATGAATTCCAGAACAAAGAAGTCAGTAAGAGCTTGGAGAAGGCCCCCTTGGGGGTGCTCAGTGGGGTGAGGGTGAAGGTGGGTTTTATGCTGGGTATCAAATAACAGGGTAAAAATGTGATTGTCTGATGGCTTTCTGTGAGATGCGAGGGAGTGAAATTTGCAAAGATCCAAGGATAGGCTCTAGGAAACTACATGTGCAAAGGTGCTGACAGTGAAATAGATAAGCTTTGGTGGGAACAGGAGTAGTAAAATAAGAAGTTGGAAAAGCACTGACCATTTGAATTCTATATTTGAATCTTTCACATTTGAAATGTTGCTATATTAAAGTATTACAAAGTCTCGCTTTATTAATTTGGATTTGAAATGAAGGTAATCATTAAAAATAAGAGAGGGGTATAAAAATAATTCCAGCCAATATAAACTAATTATAAATTCTGTTTATAATTCCACATGTTGGTGGACTTTAGTGAGCAACCTGAAGTACTCACTTTATCAGGATAAAACTTGAATGATTTCAGTTTTGAATTATGAGAAATCATTATACTTCCGGGTAAAAGGCAATTACTTGTGCCTGGAGAAGTAACTGGTGACAGCGTGACTGCTGGACTCTGCTCTCCTCCCTTTGAAGGCTTCCCTTCGACTGCATTTTCTGCCCCCCATGGCTTTTCTTCCACACTTACCTACTCTCCTGGTGCTCTCCCTACCACCCCAGCAATCCCATCAGCATCTCCTTCTCAAGTTCCTCTCTCCTTGTTACCTCAGCAATTAGAAAGAAGTTCAAGGGCAGGAGATGTACCAGCAGATGGAGACTAACTGCTCTTCTTCATGGCCATTACCTTCACTGGGGACCAAAAGGGCTACAGTGCACATGTATGAGTGAACACACAAGGAGGAAGATGAGGGAACAACGTGCCAGGCATTCTAGGCCCTGTCTCAGGAAGAGCTCTTTGAAAGGAGAAGAGCCTGGTCACCTTTCTCAGACTGTTCCACTTCCCGCAGTAATTTGTAGAGGGGTCCTACAGCGCCCTTGTGATATGGAGCTTCTTTGGATCCCATCAGCATCAAGCTGGGACGGTAACAACGATGCCACCAGGAAGAGATTCCATAGATGCCCAGCAGACACAAAGCATTGATCATCACATGCCAACAGAAGAAGGTGGT
>PJEM01016035.1:9767-27584 GCA_004023845.1 Helogale parvula | reverse complement strand
CACACACACAGACCCTGAGAGGACACTCGCACTCAGCGTGCCCGCTGTTCCCGGACATGCTGCACGGCTCCCGTGCGCTGGGACTCCTCTTTTTGGAGGAGGGTACTTCCTGGTGCCTTGGAGGCTCTATGACCCTCCTGCCACTCATTTGTCCCTCCTCCCATCCCACCACCCTGGCGGCCCTACCCATTCGTGTTTTGTGGCTCGTGGAGAATTTTTAAAATCAGGTTTACTGAGGATTTCATCCATCTCTCACTACTCTAGTTGCTCTGTCTAGTTTTCAGGAGGAGATTTCGAGAGATTCCACAATCATCCTGGCTCGTTAAATTCACCGTTGCCTCCGAGCCCCCCTGACCACCCGCATGTGCTGCCGCCTCACCCCTGCAGCTGTGTGCCCGGGCGCCGTGCCACCTGGGCAGACGCTTCTCTTCTTTCTCTCGTCGCATGTCGGGGACCTCTCCCTTGCTCCTGAGTCCCCACTGGGCTGGAATAGTGGTAGCCTGGAACAGTAGATGGCAAGTCATGGGGACAGAAGACCCTGTTCCTCCCTGGCCAGCCCAGAAATTGTGAACATTTTCCCAGAAGTTCTACCCTTTTTACCATGACTTAGATTCCTCTGAAAAACAAGTAAAAGAAAAATCTGTTTTTAAAATGTTTTGAGGGCATATAAGCTTAAAAAAAGGCAAGAAGAATTAGTTCCATTTAAGGTAATAGAATAGTAATAGAATAGAATAGGAATAAAGCATGCACTAAATTAAATATCAAAACATTAAAAATTTTTTTAATGGTTTTTTATTTTTGAGAGACAGAGAGAGCATGAGCAGGAAAGGGGCAAAGAGAGAGGGAGGCACAGAATCCAAAGACAGGCTCCAGGCTCTGAGCTAGCTGTCAGCACAGAGCCCCATGCGGGTCTCGAACCCACGAACCGTGAAATTATGAGCTGAGCTGAAGCCGGATGCTCAACCGACTGAGCCCCCCAGGCACCCCTCAAAACATTTTAAAGGCAGGCTTACCCGTCTCAGCAAAGAGGACTACTGTCTAGGTCTCCGCCTTTCTGCTGTGGAGTCTCTCCTCGCAGTGTGTGTATGCGCACACACACGGGACTGCGGCTAAAAACAGAATAGTAACTGTCACCTGAGAGTGTAAACTCCAACTTCACAAGTAGAGTGTCTCCACTGGAGCCCGTAACATGGCGGGAGGGAAGACGGACTAGGAGCCAAGAGCAAAGCAAGACTCCTGCCCCCTCGCCCCTTCACGGTTACCCAGCCTTGGGGCCACTGCTTCCTGCCGCTGCGTTCCCTTCAGTCAGTAACGTTTGGATACGAGCTAGAATTCTTGTAAGCATTGGGGCCCCGGGCAGTTCAGTGGGTTGAGCATCCAACTCTGGTTTTCAGCTCAGGTCATGTTCTCAGTTGAGCCCTGAGTCAGGCTCTGTGCCGAGCTCGTGGAGCCTTCTTGGGATTCTCTCCCTCCCTCTCTCTCTGCCTCTCCCCTGCTCCCACAGGCACATTCGTTTTCTCTTTCTCAAAATAAATAAATGGACATTAAAAAAAGAAGAATTCTAAACATTTTTATTTATTATTGAGAGACAGAGAGAGACAGAGCATGAGCAGGGGAGGGGCAGAGAGAGGGGAGACCGAGCTGTCAGCACAGAGCCCAACGCGGGGCTCAGACTCACAAACTGTGAGATCATGAGCTGAGCTGAAGTTGGATGCTTAACCGACTGAGCCACCCAGGGGCCCCCTCCACCAAAAAAAAAAAAAAAAAAAAAAAAAAAAAAAAAAAAAAAAAAAAAAAAAAGGAAAAAGGAAAAAGCTTATAAGCGTCACCATTCTGTTAGCTTGGGACAGACTCTAACCCCTAAGTACAAGTGTGTTTTCTGAGTTGGAATGTCTGCTGTAAATGCAACCTGGTGAAGCAGAAGCAGAAGTAATACCTTAAACAGCCGTACACTTGAGTTTAATTTTACAATTACCTATTTGCAAGTGGCCATTGGGCATTTTTATTGGTTCCCGGTGGTGGTGTCATGGGGGTACATTTAAGGGAGATTTCTTGGTGAAGTACCGCTCTCAAAATAGTACTGTCACTTCTGATGTTTTTGAATTAACACTCGCAAATTGGAATGGCCCCGGGTTGTGTTCTGCATAAGCTTGTGGCATATTGTTTGTTCAAGCCCAGAGATTCCCGTACGTGGTAGCGAGCCGTGTGAGAACGCACTCTGCTGCTGACAGCGCCCTGATGATTGGTCGCTGCTGCGCGTCCCGTCGAGCGCACATGTGCTGGGCCCTGTGCCAAGAGCCTCTCATACGGTGCTACTCAGCCAGGTGGTGAGGAAAATATAAATCTTTTTCCTGTTTTACAGAGGAGGAAACTGAGATCAGAGAGCGTGAGACAGTCCTGCACAGCCAGTGATGAAGGGTTCTGGGAGCAGGCAGAGAGTACTTACTAGGTGCTGTGCTCCGTCCTGAGTCCCCTGTGCACCTTTTTTAAGCCATTTAGTCCTTACAGGTGCCCGTGAGGTTGGTACTGCTGTAGTCCCCTGTTGTCCGTGGGGGAGATGTCCCAAGACCCCCAGGGGGTGCCGGAAGCCATGGGTGGTACCGAACCCCGTATCGGCTATGCTTTTTCCTACTCATATGTACCTGCGATAGAGTTTAATTTATAAATTAGGCACCGTAGAAGATTAACAACAATGGCTAATGATAAAATGGAACAACTATAACAATGTGTCGTGTAAATGTATCAGGTGAATGTGATTTCTTTCCAAATACTATACTGCACTGTACCCCCCTTCTCGTGATGACGGGAGATGATGAGATGCCCGTGTGATGGGGCAGTGAGGTGAGGGACGCGGGCGCAGTGACGTCACGCTAGGCTACCACTGACCTCCTGACGCTACGTCAGGTGGAGGATTGTCTGCGTCCAGATCACAGTTGACCGTGGGTGACAGACCACAGATAAGGGGGACTGCTATGTTGGGTGTCTTTTATAGGTGACGAAGCTGAGTCACAGAGAGGTGAAGTGACTTGGCCAAGGTCGCATAGCTCATGAGTGTCAGAGTGAAGATTGAAACTCGGGCAGTCAGGGTCCCGAGTCTGGGCACTGCTGTGCCATGTTGCCCAGCCCCACATGGTGACTGACAGAGAGACTCCCAAGTTCGTGCTTTCAGCCATGTCACGGGGAGCGTGCGGGGCTCCTGGGTGGCCCTTGTGGTTCAGCAGCCAACTTTTGATTTGGGCTCAGGTCATGATCTCAATCCTGAGATCGAGCCCCAAATTGGGCTTTGCCCTGACAGCATGGAGCCTGCTTGGGACTCTCTGTCTCCCTCTGTCTTCCTCTCTCTCTCTCCCCAAAATAAATAAATATTAGAAAATATATACACATATATTAGAAGTGTGCTAAAAGAACAAAAAGAGTCCTAAGAGTGTTTAAACTTGTTCTTCCTTATATTAGGGACAATAATGAGTTTTTAACCTTATTGTGTGTGATCTGAAATTAGCAAGAATAAAACTTCCTCCGCCTGGTGTTGAAATCTCGAGGTAGGGCCCATTAGCAGCGCGCACTCCTAATCTCAGGGGTGAGAGCCGCACTGCAACGCGGATCCGAGAAGCACTGGGACTCCTGCGTCTCTGACTGTCACCCGCTGTCTGGCGGAGGCTTCCGTACTCTCACTGCAGCTTCACCGTTTGAAAGATACTAAGGTGAAAAGAGACTTCCCAGGTGGGGGCAGGGAGGAGGGGGACTGAAATTAGTGACACATTTTTAGGAGAAAGTTGAGCTTCCTGACAAGTGGGAGCGGCCTCGGCTTTGTTGTTTGAATGGAATCCGTTAATATTTGCTATTTGAGCTGTTTCTTAACTTCAGGATTGTATTTAAGGAACAGTGAAGCCGGTGATGCCTTTGAACCTCAGGTAGTCTGAGAGTCTCATCGACGCACAGACTCCTGGGAGACACATCCGAGCTCTGCATCTTGGCGGCACTGAGCCAGCAGCACTGACCCAGGAGCCATAAATGATAGACAAGGGCCAAGATCGACAGGTCCAGCCTGACTGCCTCGCCTCATGGTTATTGAGCCGATTGCTCGGAAGGTCTTTAGTGGTTTTTCAACTTGAAAAGAACAAATTTGAAATAAATAGATTGATCCATTAACCTGCTACGGGAAGGTTCCCACTGTGCTTAGTGCCCCCAAGTCATCTCAGATGGGGCTGACCACGCCGCGCCGTCATAGGTCCCCAGGGTCATATGGAGACCGTAAAATGACCAGTAGCCAGCCCACTGTGTTTGTGGGAGGCACTGGCCTCGTGCGGAAGCGCGTCCCGCCGTGCGCGCGAAGCCCGTGATCAGCGGGCAGTGACCGGCTGGCAAGTGTTTGCCGGGCTGGGGGCTTCATGGGTAATGTGTTCTTCAGGTAAGAAGAGCACTTTCAGCAATTGTGTAAAGCGAACCATTTGGGAATGTGGGAGAGAGCTTCATGAATAATTTATTTTCAAAAGAAAAGATTAAGGGATCTCAACTTTTTCACCTTCCCAAACCTTTTTTCCTTAAGTTGAAAATAACCTGCAAATCATAGAGATCCAGGTAAGGAACTCCTAATGTACACCACGCAGGTTTATATACTCTCACTTTTAAACAACCTTTATTGAGAAAGGTGTATGCATGTAAATACGGTGAGTTTAAAATAAGAAGCGGGCATAGAATTGCTGGAAGGGTTGCAGGATTTTAGATGTAACATTGAACATGCATTAGCATAGTGCCATGGGAAAGCTTGAAATGTGGTTAATATGTCCTTGTATTGGAAAGGACTCCATCAAAGCCGACCAGTTTGATCCCTGGTGCTTAAGCATTCTGCTTTCCGCTTTCTAAAACGGGCCACCATCTTAGAAGGATTGCACGTCCTTGGCTCAAGGTTTAAATAAGAGAATTTGAGGTGGAGATTAGGTACTGGTATCACGATACCATAACTACCTCCTCCCCCACCTCCTCTTCTTGCTCTATGTCATTAAAAACTCCTACGGTTTCTGGGGTGCCCGGGGGGCTCCGTTGGTTAAGTGTCCGACTTCGGCTCAGGTCATGATCTCACAGCTAGTGAGTTTGAGCCCCGTATCAGGCTCTGTCCTGACAGCTCAGAGCCTGGAGCCTGCTTCGATTTCTGTGTCTTCTGTTCTGTCTGCCCCTCTCCGGCTCATGCTCTGTGTCTCTCTCTCTTTCAAAAATGAACAAATGTTAAAAAATTTTTTTTAAGTTAAAAAAAAAAACCGTCCCATGGTTTCATGCCTGATATGCCGCCACAGTGATTTCCCTCAGTGGGTGAAGTTTTCGGTCTTGACATTGAGGAAATTAATCAAGGTGCAGTTGGAGCCTAGTTGCTGCTTCACAGCTGTCCTGACACCTTCCCTACCACCAACACCATTATTACTGTCACCGCTGTCTCTGCCACCATCATCAGCATCAACACGGCCACTGCCACCCGTGATTTATGTAGTGATTACTTGGTGTCAGGCCTAGGCTAAACATTTAACACTGTACTGAATTCTAACAACCTTCTTTTAAAAATGTTTTTAAGTTAATTTATTTATTTTGAGAGGGAGGGGGAGCGTGTGCACAAGCAGGGAAGGGGCAGGGGGAGAGAATCTGTCAGCACAGAGCCCGATGTGGGGCTCGGTCCCACAGACCATGAGATCATGACCTGAGCTGAAACCGAGAGTCCAGTGTTCCACCGACCGAGCCCCCCAGGCCCCGGACAGCCTTCCGAGGGAGGCGCAGCTGTGATGATTACTTGCCCGAGTTCGCCGGAGCCCACGTTTCGCAGCCCTTTCAGCACCCGTGCTGCCCCCTCCGTTCCCTCATGATCAGACCAGAGGGGCGCACGCCAGGCGGGCACTTGGCACCCTCGCGGGGTCCGTGTCACAGATTGGAGCACCGTCCAGAACCAAGAGGTATGAGAGCGGGCCTCACTGGCCCAGTTTCCCAGACTGTGAAAGACCCTCTCGCAGAGCCCGTTCTCTTCCGGTTGTCAGGGTAACGCGTTTGGAAACAGCCAGTGCACATACGAACGGCAGCGAGAAGCCGGCGCTTATGTAACAGGAGGAGAAACAACAAAAACTATAAATATGAAACCCAGGGCTTGAGTCGGTACTTCTAACGTTAGTGAAAAATTAAACTGGTTTCTGGTTAGGAGTAAGTAGATCTTTGCTTTTCAGAAGCATTCATCAAAAACAAATGATATTAAAGTAGTTCAGGGTCAGGAGGCGGGCGCGAGGGATCGAACCCTGTGCTGAGGAGAAGGCACACCGTTCAGCAGCGGCGGGCCGACGAGGGCAGGTTGGCGGGACCGCGCCTTGCCCCTCACAGCTGTCCGTCTTAGGAATACTCTTGCCGTGATATCCGTTCCCATCTTTTTTCTCTGCTTGCTCCTCGCGGGGGCTTGTAAAGAGGTCATGGTTAAGATGGCAGGCCTCCCATTTGGAGCCAGTCACATTTGAAAAATATCCCTTGAAATTATCTAACCTTAATTTCTGGCCATTTTGTTTCAGAAATAGTAACCTTAGGGGGTGTTTGTTCTCTACACTGAAACTTAATCTACTTGGAAAAATTCCATTTCCTCTCTGTTGAAATTGACTGGACACGGCGTCTGTGCGTGCTACGGTGGCCGTTAGCCCAGAACTCCGTAACAATGAACTTCGAAACAGTTGGGTAGGACCCGAACAGCAAGGGACGCATGGCCTGAAAATGGTTTCGTTGGGCATTATGCTCCAATATTTTACTGGGTCCTGCGGCACAGATTTTAGAAATACGTGTTCGGTTTTTTAAAGTTTTATTTTTGGGCTGGAAACTTTCTCGCAAACCAAAATAGATGAATCAAGCGTGCTTGAATCAATGCTGATATGTCATCCGCATCTGCGGAATGAAAATCATTAGCCAGTTACTTGAAATCCACAAAGGATGAAACTGACTTCCTTTGTATGCCATCCAGCTCTTCCTCTTCGCTGAGGGAGAGAGCACCGAGAATCGTTCCCAAGGCTGGGTTCTTACTTTGTTCCAGAGGTTTTTCAGAAAACACCAAAGCAGGTGTTAGTGGAGCATGGGATGGCCCCAGCTTGGGCCACTTTGAGTGCATTGAAGCATACATTTAAACAGAAACTCATGATCTCTCCAGAATCTGTGCTTGAAAATAGATCAAGAAGGTTTCCTAAAACCTTGTGGCATAATTTCAATTACACTTAAACTGTGACTAGAATTTATTGTTGGAAAGGCAAGAGTAGATAGGAACAGTGTAAGGAAAAAAATATGCAGTGGGAAAATACACTGAACAGTTCTTCACATGAGGCTTAGAGAGGCTCTGAAGTCTGTCCTTTGGAAGAGTTTATGGGTTTATGATGTTTATTAGTAGCCGCGTTTGAAAGGTCTGTGCCCGGGACAGATGCAGGAGACGTGAGTTCCCGCCCCCGCCTTGCCGCCAGCCAGCCACCCAGCAGGCTTGAGACAAGTCAGCCCACCCCTGCGTGCCTTGCCTTCCCTTCCAGAAAGTAAAGACCTTGGACTAAATACCTCTCGGTTGCTGCCCAGCTCCAGAATTATGAGATTCCTTTGGGGGCTGTTATTATAATTCTCAAATCTGTCAATTTGTAAAATACATTTCCAAGCACGCATTGATCCTCTAAAGTGCCTTCCTCCCCACGGAGGAAGGAGCACCAGACATGGCGGGCCACACGTCCCCTGCAGAGAGCAAGCAGAGGCTCCACGGCCCTGGGGAGTTCTGGTCCCAGTGGCCATGAGCGGACCCTGCTGTTGTAGAGCAGTTTTTTGCTTTTTTTGCTTTTTTAAGTGTTTAGTATTTTTTGAGAGAGCGAGAGAGAGTGCGAATGCAAGCAGGGGAGGGGCAGAGAGAGAGGGGACACAGACTCGGAAGCAGGCTCCAGCCTCCCAGCTGTCGGCACAGAGCCCGACGTGGGGCTCAAACTCGCGGGGCTCGAACCCACGGGCTGTGAGATCATGACCTGAGCCGAAGTCGGATGCTCAACCGACTGAGCCCCCCAGGCGCCCCTGGACTCTGCTGTTGTGGTGTGAAGGGGTGCAGAAAGCTGCGTCTCCCCAACACCAAGAGTCCTTGGCTGGCTAACGAAGGCAGAGATCGGTCCCGCACCCTGCTGCCTTCGTCAGGCGTTGGATCGCGGAGGCCAGGGGTCGGTCGTTACTTACACTGGAGATCTGGGAAGAGTCCTGCTCCCGGAGCTGTCAGCAGGCCCTTGGGACCTTGAGGACAATGATGAAAAGTTGTGGAGTCATGTTCATCAAACTAAGACGCTTTACATTGTTTCACAACAAATAATATGCTACTGTTTTGAACTCAACAAAGAAAGAAGCCTTTGAATTAAGGCTGGAAAGTGTCAGAGAGCGTCTCAGGCAGGGGAGAAGTGCTGTTAGTGGTCGTGGTGTGCGTGACCGGAGAGCAGCTCTCCAGACAGCTTGCCTGGCTTTCCTCTGAAAGGAGTCCCCACGGTGTTGGATTCTCGCCCGCGCAGCACGTAAGGGCCCTCGTGATGGGCACCAGTGGGCAAAGCCCTCACTCATACTAGAGGGTTAAAAATGTTGCAAAGCACAAGTTCAACCTCCTCGTTTTCATTCTCACTTAGATCGGAACAGACCTCTCTAACGCACATTTCTCTCCCTTCTTCCCAACCGTGGCAGGACTGATTCCACCTGTAAGTAGGCAGGCGTCAAGTTTTCACCCTGCATGTCTCTGCAGGGGCCATTTCCTTGCCTCTCCCACAGCCTCTCTACTCTCGGCTAGCCATCCTTCCACCTGTAAACTTTTGCCTAATACTTAGCCTCAGTGTTCCCTGCTGGAACTCTCTCTCATTATTCTCATCGACCGAGGATAATTGATCTGTCTTCACTCAGAACTGCCATTAGCATGTCTTAGGACTGTGTCATCTGTCTCATCTCTGCTAGAGACAGACTCTTTCCCCGTCTTGTTACATCTGTATGCACCTTGTTTCCAAAAAGGATTACGGAGTGCGTTCGTGGTCTGTGCTACTCTGATTTATCATCCCTTTATTATTGTTCCCGTTTGTACTGCACCTGTTTTTACCCACACGGAATGATTATCTGTCCTTTTACACGTAATCTTCCGCATTAACACAGCTCCGAGCGGTTGACTTAACAGCGTGTTGTTGACTCACTGGCAGTGTGATTCACCGCAGTGCCCCCTTGTCGGGAACGACTGTGGATCTGAGCAGGGGAAGCGGGCCTCGTATCACTGTGGGCTGTGTCCCCAACTCTTGAGTAATCTGCTCTGCCCTCCGAGAACATGCACACCCATCCCCTCGACGGTCAGGGCTCGAGTTGCCACGTCGTGGGTGGGTGCACAGGGTGATACTGGGAGCCTTACATGGAGCGACTGAGCCAACACAGCCGAATCCGAGCTAGAGCCGCGTCTGCTCTCGTGGGGGATCTGTTTACAGGAGTGGGCGTCTGGGATTTAAGACCTGGATGCTTATTCCCCTGCTTCCACTCGTTCGACTTCTAAAGCTGTTAACATTTGAATACGTGACTGTTTTTGTCTGATTTTGAGATCCTCAAGTGAAAGGCATTCCCGGTGTGCGCCCTTTACTGACGCGCTCTCTGGACCCCCTGGCCACACCGGGACAGCCCGCTCGGCCACCGCCTGCGTACATTTGGGAGCTCCTGTAAATTTCCTTGGTGACAGCGTGTTGTTTCCTGGGGTTCTTTTGCCCTAAGAGTTCATTGCAGGGGTCTTCTCTGGCTGCAGGTTTCTCCGGAAGTTCCTGCTAGTTGGCCTCCCCCAAACAGTGACGAAGGCCGTGTGTTTTCCGCAGAGCCGCACATGCAGCCGCCCTGCTGCGGAGATGCTGGACGGTCTGAAGAGTCCGCCACGTACAGTAGATCCCAGCTATTTACAAGGCTTAAGGAAGAGGGCGTTCCGGTCGGTGGGATTTTCCAGAATAACCACCACATGTACCGTTCACAGACGGAGAGGTTTTAGAGCCGTGTGGTTGTCTTTGTGCAAAGTGCGCTCTGAGGACGCGCATACAGAATTGACCAGAGCTGGAAGGACCAGCAGACACCTTGCTCTAAGCCCGGTGGGCTGGGTGCCCTGTCTGCTGCGGCCTGCGAGTTAGCAGGAGAGCTGGGGAAGAGCCTGGGCCCTTCCGCGCCCCCTGCCCACACGCTGCGGGTTAAGGAGAAGGGAGGGCGAACTCCCTGACGAAAGCCCCAGGTACTTGGGTTCCGGGCGGGAGTTTAATGCACTCACTTACCATAGTCATTATATAACCTACTATTACTGTGTGAGAGAGAGAGAGAGACCCTAGGAAGTGTGTTAATTCTTCCCGTGCACTATCTCCTTTAGTCAAAACCCCCCTCTGAAAGACACTATTATTATCCTACTTCGAGACGAGGCTGAAGCCCCGTGGTTTGCTTCCCTTGGTAGAGCCGGGACTTGAACCCACCCAGTGGGACTCCAGGCTGCATGATGGGAGCTGCAGCGCTGCCTTCCTGATTTATTAATAGTCCCCTGTCAGCAGGAAAAGAAAATGCTTTCTGTACGAAAGTGATTCTGAGGGCAGTGTCTTGTTTTGGTAGTGATTACAGATCCAAATATACCCGAAGTGTTTTCTACATTCAGATGCACATGACTCGCTTCATAGTCCAGATGGGCCAGGACGGAGGCCAGAAGGGCCTCGCCGTACGAGGCCGTCCTGCTGAAATTCTGCTGCCGCTTGGCATGCTTGCTGCGTGGGAGACACCCACCTCCACCAGTGACGAAGGTGGGCCTGGGCTCCGATGAGAAGACGTGATGGTGAAGCCCAGCCTTGTGCCTGGGCCTCTGGGCCTCAGATCCTGGAGGACCTGGCCCTCGTGAGCCTCAGCCACCACGGAGCTCGCGGTGCTCCCGACTTGGACGCAGCCGACGGCATCGGGGGGGGGGGGGGGCAGACTCCCCTCTCTCCCCACGGCTCAGTGAAAACCACTCCCTTTGACGCTCATCCCATTAATAATTGAGACTAGTGCAGAGAATTTAACACATATCCTAAACGTTTTTTAAAAATCGACTTCGCTGAGATATACCTTACATAAAACACACCTGTTTTATGCTGAATGGTCTTCGGTTGTCTGTATATACCGCAGCACGGAGTGATTTGGAATGTTACTTCTGGAATACATTTCATCCTGATAAATTGTCTTTTACATGTTGCTGGATTCTGTTTGCTGGAATCTTATTAAGGAATTTCGTGTCTTTGTTTATGAAGAAGATACTCTTTGTAACGGCCTCGTCCCATCGCAGTTTCAGGGGGGATACTGGCCCCTTTAAATGAGTAGAGACGCATCCCCACTTCCTGTTTCCTGAAACTTTCTGAACGGTTTCAGGAAATTTTTGATAGAATCAACCAGCAAATCCAAGTGGGCCTGGAGTTTTCTTTATCGAGAAAGGTTTTTGATAACAAATTCAGGTCTGAAGAAGTAGACATCGAGGCTCCGTAGGTTTTTATTGTTAATCGGTTGTCTAACTTACGCCTCTTGAGGACTGTTCATTCATCACAGTGGCCGAGTGCGCTGGCGTGATGTCGCTCATGATGTCTCCTGACTAGCTTTCTGCTGTCCCCGGGATCTGAGCGGGATCTTGCATTCATTCCTGATACCGGTAAACTGCGTCTTTGCTCTCTCTTTTCTTTTTTTCCCCTTGATCAGTCTGGCTAGAGATTTCTCTGTTTTATTAATTTCCTTTCAAATTGTCTGCTTTTGATCTCAATGATTTTTCTCTACTTTTTGTCTGTTTTTCCGTTTCATTTATTGACATCCCCTATTGCCTTCCTTCTCCTTACTTTGCTTTTTCTAACTTCTTAAAATGGAAGCATGGATCTCTGATCTTTTACTCATTTTTTTTTTTACATATATAAAGCTTTTTTGAACTATAAATTTCCCTCCAAGCATGGCTTTGGCTGCTTTCTACAGATTTTGATTTATTTTATTGTCATTCAGTTCAAGGTATTTTCTGATTTTCCTTGTTATTCACTCTTTGTCTCATGAGTTATTTGGAAGTATGTTGTCAATTTCTAAATATCTGGGGGCTTTCCTGATAGATCTTTGTCATTGATTTTTAACTCCAGCTGCGCTCGGGAAACACGTTCTGCGTGAGTTTTAGGCCTTAGACTCAGCTTATGATCTGAGTGCCTTTCCCCTTTGCACCTGAAAAGTGTATATATTCTCCTCGTTGGGAATGTGGGACATATGTGTCACTCAGGTCAAGTTGACAGCATGGTTCAGAAGCTCTGTCTTACTGAATTTCTATCTGCTTGTTCAAGTAAAATACTAAGAAAGGCCTGTGATTGACTTATTAGGAGCACACACACTTAGGATTTGTTGTGTCACCCTTCTGAGCTTTTATTCTTTTCCTTTCTTTGTTTTTTAAGTCATTCTTGTGACCTTCCTTTTGGACTTTATTCCCCTGAAGTTCTCCCCTCTCCTTCGGCAACCTTCCTTGGGGATTGGGTGCCATGGGGGCTGAACTCGTAGGTCGAGCTCAGAGGGGCACTGGGGGTGCGGGTGAGCAGGAGGTCAAACTGGTTGACTTTATGTCCCCTCTGATTTACAACACATAAGAGTTTGTGCAGGATTTGAAAAGACAGCGCAAGATTCTCCCCTTAGGGAAGGAAGCGTTGGGTGTTAGTAGTTTGGCCAAGCCTCTCTACGCCTGTAGAGGGCGCCCTCTGAGAGTTTGCTCAGGGCGCTCCAAGCGTATCTGCCCGTCTCTCCCGTAGGACCCTAGCTTTGGCTCCACTGGGAGAAGTATGTGTTGGCACAATTTTAAACTCCTTTTGGAGATGACAAAAGGAATTTGGGGGCCAGTGGCCATACGCGGTGCCGCCTGTGTGAAAGCTGCCGTGTTGTGTTGTGTCACGGAGGCCCCTTCCGTGCTCAGAAGACAGGTCCCCAGACACACCCCGTGCTGTCAGCCCCCAGGGTGATTGATCCTCCGCGGCCCTTACTTCACGGATTGTGGACCTAACACCGGCCCCTCCTAGCACGCTTATCCATTTCTCTCTCTTCCGTATCTCCAGATGTATGCGTGAAGACCTTTTTTTTCTTAAGATATGAAAGTGAATTTAGTAAAACACAATTTACAAAGACAAGCAAACTCTTTTTGAACCGAGCTGTTTAATTACCTGCTTTACATTAAGGGGGTTTCTCAACTCCGTCATTTACAAGCCGCCTTTGGGATATTTGCCATAGCCTTTGGTCAGCTGTTCTATTCTTTGCATAATATTTTTCTTAAAAAAGTTTTTTTAATGTGTATATATTTTTGAGAGAGAGACAGACAGAGCACAAGCAGGGGAGGGGCGGAGAGAGAGGGAGACACAGAATCCGAAGCAGGCTCCAGGCTCTGAGCTGTCAGCCCAGAGCCCGTCGCGGGGCTCAAGCCCAGGAACTGGGAGATCATGACCTGAGCTGAAGTCGGACACTTAACCAAGTGAGCCACCCAGGCGCCCTGCATGATATTTTTCTTTAAATAAACTCATTATAAAAACCTAGCCTCCTTCTAGAAATGGAATCGCAGGGTTTATTTGCTCATTATATATTTTTCTATATACACGTACATATTCAGATTAGAAACGTTCACCCGTCTCTGTCACCTAACATCCCCTCACGTACCGCTTTGCAGGTATACACGTCACACTGTGGGAATTGTTGACCTTGGGCAAATGTGAATTTGGCAGTGAACTTGGAGAGAGGGCAGAAGCAGAGTAGGACTTGAGTGGTCTAAGAAGGAGTGCTCTCTGCCAGCAGCTCGGAGGCACTGTCTCCCTCACGAAGAAAAAGGGAGCGAGGGAGGGGCAGGGGAGCCTGGGGCAGCTGTGTCCTGGGGGCAGATCCTTCCATTGTGAGTCCCTTATTCTGGGGGACGCTGTGCATTTCAGCTGTGCATTTCAGAGCTAGCCGCGGCCATGGTTCAAACACTCCAGGAGAGAGTCGGTGGATGAATGATTGAATTAAGCAGGAAGCAGAGGATATGCAAAGTTTTATCTTGTTACCAGTTTAGACTTTTCATTATCACTGTCACTCTCAATTAATTTAAATATTCTTCAACTTACCGTATTTCTTATTCCAGTGAGGGACTTGCAGGGTGTGCTTTCGTGTCCTGTGTTTTACGTGACAAGGGTCTTCGGCAGGCCCGGGAGGAGACCCCAGCTAGGGGACTATTTCCCGTTTGCGGAGACTTTACTGGAGGCGCAGACAGGTGCAGGGAGGCCACGGGGGACAGCGCGGGCCCTCAGGCTGCTCCTTCCCCCGAGGGTGTGGTTGCAGGCACCCAGAGCTGGAGGGAGCAGTGTGTAGCGCGGACAGCAGGGCTGTGATGAGGGTGGAACCCGTCCCCGGGGTGGTGGTGCCGGCAGCGGAGGCGCCCTCCCCGCACTCCCCTTCCGCGCCACCTGAGCCTCCCTTCGACCAAACGCAAGCGGAAGCCTGTTGCTGAGGCTCAGCGGGTCGGGGCAGGGGACACGGTGGAGGGGAGGGTTGATCTGGAAGGGAGCGTGTCTTTTTGGTGTTACATCCACCCTGTGCTCTTTGTGTAAGGTCGTAGGGCGCTTCCTAGCCCCCACTCCCCTTTTGTTTTTTTGAGAAAAAGGCAGAATTGTACATATGAAAGGAACACCGCTATTGCTAACTGCTCGTTTTCTGCCGGTGCCCGCGCTCCGTTCTTGTCGAATTCTCCCAGTGACCATTCAGAGAAGTCAGTGCTTGTCTTCTTTATGCTACAGATGAGGAAACCGAAGCTTAGGGAGGAGAAAGTAACTCGTTTGAAATGAGGGCAGAACCACACGGAGGGCGTTGGAGCCGGGGGGATTCCTGAGCCCTGGGCCCTGCTCGGCTGCAGACACTTTGAGGGGTCTCCGTGCAGGCGGGTGTGTGTGGCGAGCTCGCTGTGCACCGGGCAGCGTGATGGACCCCGCCTCGCCTTCGAGGGGTTTTCTGTCTGCTGGGAAAGGCACACGTTAAACAGCCACTGTCCCTGTTGTGGGGAGAGCTTGGGAAATGCACCAGTAAGGACGCCGTGAGCCATGGCGCTGGGCCGCTGGTCACTGGGGGTCTGGGAGAAGACTTTTCTGCTGAGGGTTTGGGGCAGCGGAGAGCTGGAGGGGGTCAGGCTGGGGATGGGGAGTCAGGCAGGGGGCGCTCCAGGCGGCTGTCTGGGGGAAATTCCCCTGAAGCGCTAGTCCAGACCTTCCCCAGAAGATCTGCCTCTGTGTCCGTTATTTCCCATTTGTGTTGTCAGCCCCGCCTGCTTCCTCACCAGCCGCGGTCAGAAAACAGGGAGCAGAAAGAAGCACCCCCAGTGTGTCAATAAGCTGGTGGGTGGTATTTTCTGGTTGAGAAGTTTTTATGTTTTATAAAAGGAACAATTACACAGTACGGTTCTGCTTACTCTTTAGTTTTTATTTAGCCTTGATCCCGTCTGCGTAGCCCAGTCGAGTGCACAGAATGCGTATTAAACCTGTAGTAAGTGCAGAATCGTTGCAGGGACCGGAGACGGGCGGGCCCCAGACTCTCCTCGGGAAGTGATGGTCTGATGAGTGGAAACAAAACTTGTGTCATACAAACACGTTTGTCCCAGGAGAGGGAAAAAGAGTCCCGTGTTTCCCCGGAAGTGTCGGCTCTTTCTGGCCATGTCTGCACTCACTTAATGTGCTGTTACGGTTGGAACAAGTTAGTGGTAGTGATTGTTAGTGTTCTCTTTGGCATTTCTCTCTGTGAGATCTACCATGTATGTTCTCGGGTATCTCAAGTCAGAGAGGAACACGATCTCGTTCTACACGCGTGTGGTGGATCCGGAGTCAGTGGCGCGCGGTCCCCCCGCTAGAGCATTGCCAGGAAGCGCCAGATCTGAGCAGGCCGGCGTGCAGTTAGTAAACAAGGCTCCGCTGTGGCCGGGGCTGGGAAGGAAAGCGCTGGGAATTTGGGAAGGGGCGTGGCCTCCCAGCATGCCTTGTGTGTCCTGACCCGCTCCCTGGTTGAAAGTCGGAGGCCCAGGGGGGGCTTCTTCGTGGTGTGACCTGTTCACACATGCATCACCGCCCATCTGAGCTCCCAGTGCCATGTTCCCAGGTCTGACCAGAGAGGACTGATTCAGTAACTCTTGCTAATTGGTGTTGCCGGAAAGCTCAGGATGAGTTTTTTCTTGTTTGTGTCCCCCTCTCTTTCTCTCTGTAACATGGAGGGCTTGTATGGGGGTAGATATTGAGGGAAGTTATAATTCTCTCCCTAGCTCAATACATTGTTTAAATGTTTTCGGAAAAGCTGAAGCCCATGCATATCTGAATAAATTTTTCTTTATTAATATAAAACAAAATGCAAACCAAGTATTTGCCCCTGACTTTTGCCTGCCAATTTCATACATTAGTTGAGAGGTGCAAAATCAGAAACCCAACAGGAGAGTGGAGGGAAATTGAACTTAGTTGTCCTGTTTTTCTGGAAAATGGCTCGTAAGCAAGTGCAGCGTCAGCCCCGTGAGGATGGAGTCCCCGGCCCAGCGTCGTCCAGTGTTGTGTCCCTGGCTCACTGAGTGGATGGCTCCTGAATGACTGGGAGGAAGGGAAATCATACATTGATGTTATTTCATTAATACGCTACTAAAACTTTTTCTGTAGTTGTATAAAGAGTCTGCGAAATGACAAAATGAAGTCTGCTTTTCCTGCAGAGCCCTCTCAGGCCTGGTGAGAGAGCTCTGTGGTGTGCGAGAAGGCCCTCCGGTGGGGAGTCAGACGCAGGGAAGGTTCCGGGCTCGGCTCTGCCACGGACTGCCCGGTTCCCTTGGGCGTGTCGCCTCACCTTCTTCCTGCCGTTTACAAAGTGAGTTTTGGACTCGCCCTTCCAGCTTCCCGGAGCGAGTGAGCCCACGGGCGGGACGGTGGAGGCAGCAGTGACTGCGCTTCTGTCCCTTGGACCCTGCAGCAGACGGCCATCCCTGCAGCCACCCAGCTCGCAGAGACCTGGCCCTGGGAGGCGTCTGCCGTGCGTTCTAGTCCCCGCACGCCTGTGACCTCGCGCGCCGCCACCAGGAGAAGGCAGGTGGGCAGGGTCACGCACGTGTTTCTGTGTGGGACGGGCCCGCGTGTTTGTTCCAGCTTTACAGCGTGCAGGGTGGCCTCGGTCTGCTTGCCCAGATGATTCCCTGAAATGTGTTCAGGTAACCTATTCACACAGTTCAGAATTCCTAAGCTGCTAAGGAGGGAACGGGGGGCAGCTCTGGCCACAGTCTCATTCTGGGGAAGCAGCCCCCCCGACCTCCACGGCCCTCTCTGCTGAGCGTTGCGTCCCCACAAGGAGGTTTCGAGGCGTGGAGGGTCTTTCCTGGGAAGAGGATAACCCCGTCCTGCTCGCGGGGAGGGCCCGCGGGCAGCGTGGTGGAGGGTGGTGTGGGAGACGTCTCTGCAGATGCCCTTGATCCCATGTGTGCTGCAGCTGCTCTCGTGTTTGCACGCTCAGTTTAGAGAATACCTTTAATTTTCTCGGGAGGATGACCAGAGTCTTTCACACGCGCCATGCGGGTATCTTGCAAGTCGGAGAAGCTGGACCGAGGCGTCCCGGCTCTGGCTTCAGCGTCTCTCCAGACTGTTGAGTCGTGGGCAGCCTCGCCCCGGTGGGGGAATTAAACAGGCCCCCTCCGGCTCCCCCCGCTGGCCGTCCTCTCGGACTTCTCGTTCTGGACAGGTGTGGAGAAAGATCTGGAACCGTTTTCAGATTGTGCACATGATTCTCTTTTTGATAGCTCCTGGGCCTCGCGCCCCCCCCCCC
>PJEM01016034.1:0-27500 GCA_004023845.1 Helogale parvula | reverse complement strand
CCCCGGGGGCGAGGACTCACCCGCGGGGGAGACCTGCTGGAAGACGCTGTTCACGGGGAGCCCCTCCTTCCGCAGAGACCAGCACTCCACGATGCTGCTGGTCTGGCCGGACGCGCACAGGAGCACCTGCGGCGGCCGCGGGTCAGGGGGAGGAGCGGGGGCAGGCGGCCCGGGGCGGGGGCGGGGGCCGCACGGCTCACCTGCTCGGACATGTCGCGGGCCAGGAACCTGAGGTGGGTGATGGCGGGGAACTTGTCCTTGCGGGTGAGGTCGGTGGTGCAGCGCATGAAGAGCGAGGGCAGGATCTCCGTGTCGATGCGGCACTTCTCGCTGACCACGCTCACGCACACCTTGTAGAACTGCACCGGGGAGGCGCTGCTGCCGTCCGCCGTGGCCACCACGATGTTGCCGCCGCCCGTGAAGGCGATGTCCGCCAGGGCCACGCGGCCGCGCAGCCGGCACAGGCTCTCGGTCGACGTCAGCACCTGCCCGCTGGGCTTGAGCAGGGCCACGGTGACCAGGCCGCTGACCGTCACTGCGATCCAGCCCTCCATAGGCTTCCCGCCAAACAGCGTGAGCGACGGCGAGAACTTGACTCGGGAGAACTTCTCCCCGAAGCTGGAGGCGCCCGACTGAGGGGGAGAAGGGAGCACGGGCTCAGCCTGCTGCCGAGCTGGCCCCCAGGTGAGGCCATCGCGGACGGATGCCCTGCCCGGCCTTTACGGGTCTGCCCTTTGTGACCTGACACGCCCCCCCCGCCCCCCCCGCCCTCCGGGTACAGAAGAGGAACTCTGGGACGTTACTGAAGCAACACGTGTGGTGGATGCTGAGAAGAGCCGTCAATTAAACGGGCGGCTCACTGAAAACAAGGGCGCCGACAGCCTGATGGGAAGCAGGAGATGCCCCGGGACTAGAAAAATCAAAGGGTGCTGGTGGCGAGGAGGGGGGGGTGAGGGGAGGCAGGGGGCGTGGTCTCATCTACCACACCTGCTGGCACAGCAAACGCCCACCTTCTCCACGTGCAGCGCCAGCTTCACGCCATTGTGCAGCCACGACAGGGCCACGATGGGGTCCCCCTCCACCACGCTGCCCACGGAGCTCTCCCAGCTGTTGGCCAGGTGGTCTGCCATGCTCCAGCACTTGATCTGCCCGTCAGCATCAGCCGACAGGAGCCGGGAGCCTGTGGGAGGCACACGGGCACTGCAAACCGGGCAGGGGCAGGATGCGCAGCGCGTTCGCGGCCTGGGAGGAGCAAGCCAGTGGAGGGAGAGCCGGGGAGAGCCATAGAGGGTGTTCACGGGGGCTCGGGGAATGTACGGAGCACTGCCCACAAAGCTACAGGCCTGAGGGTTCGAGCCCCAGCTGTGGACTCTGAGGACATGACCAGGAAGAGACAGAGCGCATCGCACTGAGATTCAGATCAAGGGAGAGCGTGACCGTCTCCCTCAGTCACGCGGGACCGCCCACCCCCAGGCCGGCCCTCACCTGACTGGTCCCACTCCAGGCAGGTGATGGCCTCGCTGTGCTCTGAGTGGACAGAGTGCACATCCCAGGGGTGCTCCGTATCCAGGATGTGGATCATGCGCGTGAGGTCTGTGGGGACAGCGCACAGTCAGCACGGCAGCGAGGGCACCAAGCTCTGGCGACCCCAGGAGGGTTCAGGGAGGAATCCAGTGGCCACGGCCCCCACGGGGGAGTCAGGGGCGTCTGCCGCTGACCACACAGACAGCCCGTGTTCCCTCTGGAAACCAGCGCAGGCCTGTGACCTTGCTGCTGGCGCCGAGGTGGTTTTAAGAGACACAGAAAAGAGAACAGAGAGAAAACGATCCCTGAATGCTACCGATGGGCATCTCTCCACGGGTTTTCTCCCTCATTCTAAATTTCTATGCTTTTCTAATTTTTCTTCTAACAAACACTTGTTAGCCAAACACTGGAGGGAAAACCCGCCGCAACTAAGTACCTTAGAAGCTTTCAAAAGCACAACAGTAACCCGGACCGTCTGGAAGCCCTAGCGGACCACGCACCCCTGCCTGGATCCGCCCGCAAGGGTGAGTGCAGCACCCAGTGTTGCGGAGGACGGCGCCTGGCCTTGGCACACCTGTGAGGCTGGCATCCTCACCACCCCGCTATGGATGAGAAAAGCCGGAGAGGGCCCACACGGGTGAAGGGCGGCCCCCGAGAAGGCCTGGAGACCCAGAGTTCCCCCAGGCACACACAGGGGTGGGGCTGGGCTGGGGCTGAGGAGGCACACACCCTGGTCATCATTTCGGAGGTCGGTGGTGAAGGCAATGAGGTTACGGCAGGACCAGGCACAGGCCAGAGGCACCGATGGGCAGTGGGTGCTCTTGGGCCATCTCTCCCACTCGCAGACGTAAGCCAGATCCATTGTGCCACACGCCACACCCTGAGGACAGTCACCAGCTCCTGAGGGAGGGGGGACTGACTTGTCATTGACATTCACCGAGTTCCATGCTGGGCACGGGGTTACCACAGGGACTGAAAGGAACCCAACCAACTTCCTGCCCTGGGTCTCCTGTGCTGTGCGAGTGGAGCTGCATTTTAAACACGGGGAGCCAGCATGTGAGCCCAGGTGTGAGGGAGCAAGGCATGTGGATGTCTAGGGGACGGTCACTACGGTGGAGGGAAGAGCAAGAGCAAGAGCAAAGGCCCGGAGGCTGGACGGAGCCTGGGGTGTTCAAGGAGTGGCCAAGCGGCCCAGGCAGCTGGAGCAAATGAGTGAAGGGGAGGGGCCGGAGGTGATGAGGACGGGCTGTGCGGGCGCTGGAGGTCTTCACTCTAGTGGGAGGGGAGCCCGCGCCAAGGGCGGCGAACTATTTACACTTGAGCAGGACCCTCGGCTGTCTGGAGTGCACCACCAGGTGTGGGGCAGGGGAGAGTGCACTGGTCCCAGGAAGCGTGAGCAGAGGTCGGGCCTGGGTCCATCCTGGAGGAGGAGGCCCAGATAAGCAAGAGGGGCAGAAAGAAGCGCCCGGGGCAGTACTCGCTGTGCCCCACAATGACAGTGCTCTACACGCAGGCACCGAGTACAGTTTACTTCTTTCTCAGGAGTCCGATCAGCTCCTTTTCTCTGGGTCACGACCCCCACCCAGGTCCGGCTACGTCTTTGAGCCCCGACCAGGGAATTGACCAGGGACACCAAGGCCCCGCCCACAAGGCCCCCAAGTCTAAGTTCTGCCCCCAAAGCCCCTGTTCCCACCCCTTACAAGCTTTCCTTTCCAGAACCCTCTCCCAGTTTGGCCCTTGAGCGCCCAAGCCCGACCTAAGCTCTCGGCCTCCACCCCAGGGACCCCCAAACCCTTCGCCGGCCAGGCCCTACTGCCGTGCACGGGGGCCTCCTGGTCCCACCGCTAAATGCCCCATTATCCTCGGGCCCCGTCCCCAGTTCGCGCCCCCAGCTCCGCGCAACCCCGCCACAAACCCCAGGCCCCGCCCAGCGCCCCCGCCGGCCGCGCGGCCGGCGCCCTCTGAACCGGGAGGCCCCGCCCCGGACCCGCGGGTCCCCGCCTCCTCCGGGCTGCATTTCCCCCGCCCCGGCCGCGGGCGCCGCGCGGAGGCTGGCTGTCCCCTGCGGGCCCCGCAGCCCCGCGCTCACCAGGCCGGCCCAGGCCCCAAGCCGAGCAGGCGGCCGCGGCCCGGAGTCGCCCTAGCTCTCCGGCTCCGGCGCCGCCATCTTGCCCGAGACCAACGAGTCGCCCACGCAGCGCGGCCGCTTCCCAGAGGCTTCTGGGACGGCGGCGATTCGGCCCCGCTTCCGGGATATTTGCATACGATTCTTAATAGAGTCCCAGCAGCCACCTGAGTTATATTTGGTGGAACAATAAGCACTTTCTCAGCTTCAGTGAGTGATCCCATTTGATTGCACTATAAGTTGTATGAACATAGGGAAAAAAAGGATCACTGCTTTTAAGAGAACTCACCCTTTGTGTAAAGATATTTTCTCTGGGCTCTATAAATACCGCTCGGCTGAAACGGTGGTTTGTGCTCGCTTCGGCAGCACATATACTAAAATTGGAACGATACAGAGAAGATTAGCATGGCCCCTGCGCAAGGATGACACGCAAATTCGTGAAGCGTTCCATATTTTGCTTCTCATTTGAACCCCGCGGGTGGGGAGACGGAGGCACCACTAGTGAAGGAAGGGACTTTCCCCCGATTTTCAGATTCGCCGGGGGGCCGGTGCGAGTGGCTGCGGCTTCGCGACCCGGACCCCAGTCCCTGAGCCAGCCATGTGGACTTCCACGACCTGGCGTCTGCCTTGAGACTTTAGGACCCCTGCTGGGTGGGCCGCACACCGAAGCACCCAGAGCTGGGTTTCAGGGAGTCTGCCCGAGAGAGGGAACCAGGCTCTGTGCAGAAACACAGGCCGAGCTGGAGGATCCTGGAGTTCACAGTTGAAAACCCCACAACGATGGGGGAGCCTCAGAGAGACCCAGGGCTGCAAGGGCCAAACCTGGAACGTGAACAGGATAAGTAATACTGGGTTGTTGACCGAACTAGAATGTAAATTCTCACGTGTCCCAAATGGCTCAATAAGTGAACACCTGGGGGAGAAGAGACAAACATCTGACCTCCAGGAGGTGGCTCCCAGCCCTCGGGGTGGGGGACACAGCAACGCCTTCCTGCCAGGAGTGTGGCGGGGAATGAGACCCACCAGCACACCCGCTGGGAAGACCAGGGTCAACGTGAGCAGTGAGGAGCCTCGTGGACAGCAATGAGCTGAGCAAGACACCCCCCTCAGAGCCTGAGGCCTGGTTCCCAGCGGAACTCCTGGCCAGGTCCGTCCGCAGGACACCCAGCTAGTCCCAGAAACACACAGGGAGGCCACATGAAGACGGAGACAGGTGCTGGAGTGAGGTGGCCGCAGGCCAAGGACGCCAGGAACCCCCAGAAGCCGGAAGAGGCAAGAGGGACCCTCCCCTGGAGCTTCACAGCCCTGCCACAGGTTGGGTTGGGACTTCTGGCTTCCAGGACTGGTATAAAAGAAATTCCTGTGGTTTTAAGCTGCAACTGGGACACTTTGCTCTGGCTGCCCCAGGATGATCACAAAGTGACTTTGGATGGCGGGCGGCTGGGAAATGGCGGAGCTGGGGTTTGAACCTGGGCACCTGGGAAGGGCAGGAGCCAGACTCCAGAAGCGGTGGCCTTCGCACCACCCTTCGCACCACCTCACTGGGAGGCTTCATCCTGGAGGCCTGTCGCCCTCAGTGACCAGGACCCAAGCACATCCTGAGCACCTTTTGTGCCTCCCGCCTCCCCCCCCCTACTGCACTGTGCCCCCTGGCCCTGCCCCCAAGGAAAACCCCACAGCTGGAGACCAGAGCACCAAAAATTTATTGAACTCTCCACTTTTCCCAAAGCACAACTAGGCGCGGGCACGCACGCGCGTGCGCACAAACACACACACACACACACACACACGGGAGGGGTCCCTCAGCCCTGCTCTTGTGGGACATGCCAAGGTAGCCAGTGAGAGGTCACCCCAAGGCAACAGGCCAGAGCTGGGCTAGGGAAGGGGCGAGGGGCCACGGCCTGGGGACAGGACAGTCCTAGGGCAGAGGCTTCTGGCTGGAAGTCGCAGTCCCCCAGGATGAAAGGAGAAGGTATGTGGAGCAGATGGAGCCCCAAGAGCCACCAAAAGTCACGGGGGGGAGGACAACACGTGTTCCAAAGCGGTGGCAAGAGCAGCCTTTACGAAGCAGCCCGTCCTAGGTTGTGGGGCACGCGCACACGTTCACGCACACGGCACGACACGCCTGGAAGGAGGGCGAAGCCCCAGAGACACCCCCCCAACATCCAAGCCAAAAACTGGGAGTGGGGGCTAAGCAGGGACTGGAACAAAGTCCCTCGATTTATCAGTTGGGGCAAGTTTTTGGTTTTTCTTCCCAAAAGGGAAATTTAAAAATCTACAGCAAATAATGCCAAATTCATTAAAAGTTTTAAAAACCCAGCCTGTCACTCCTTGCTTGAGCTTCAGACGGGCCGAAAAAGCCGGAGGAAGAAGGAGCACGGAAGTGGCCGGGCCGGGCCCCGAGCGGGGAGCTGCGAGGCCGGGACAGTCTAGGGTCGGGGCCAGGCCCCCCCCCCCGTCTATCTGGGAGAGGTGGACAGGGAAGGGGTCAGAGCGACAGCTACCCCAGGGAGAAGCACGTCTGCAGGGACAAACCCTCCAAATAATAAAGATACTTCAGGGACGGGCACGGGAGGTCTGGGCGCGGGAGGCGGGGAGCGCGGGGGTGCGGGGCGGCCATCAGCTGCGCTGCTCTAGGTACGCAGACAGGAGCAGCCCTGGTGGCAGGAAGTCCAGGTGACGATTGCTGACTTTCATCTGCCTCTTCCCTTCCAGGTCGGCGCCTGTGCGGGGCCAGGAGCACAACGGTGAAGAAGGGCACACGAGGTCACCGCCTCTACCCCTGCGCTGGGACCCGCTGTCTCCCGCATCAGGGCCCGGGTGGCCCGCCCCCTACCCGCCCCCTCTCCACCGCCTCCTTTCGCTCGCGAACCTGAACCAGCCATGCACACCCGGAGCTCATTCGTCTCCTCCCCTCCTCCCCATCTTGCCAGGGCCCCTCCTCCGTGTGCGGGGGAGGGGGGGGGGGCCTGGCCCAACTCCTGCCGGGAAGCACCCCCAGCCCAGCCCCTCAGTCCCAAGTCTGTGGGAACAAAGGGAAGGTAGCTTGGGAGGGCCGGCCTGGGTTGCTATGGAAACCGTCTCCTCAACAACCCCAGGCAGGAAGGGGGCGGAGCAGAGGAGCAAGGAGCCGGGGCACCCAGACCCAGCAAGCCTCCCCCCCCTCCCCAGCGAGGACTCTCCCTGGGGGGCGGTGTCCTGAGAACTTCCCCATGGGAAAAGCGGAGACCCAGGCCCCGGGGAGGGGGGGGGACTTGCGGAAGTCACCTGGGCGGCACAGTGGAGGGGGGCTGCATCTCATCTCGGGGTCCCCGGATGCCCACGCAGGCCCCTCTCTCCCCGCGGCCCTGAGGATGCAGACCAAGGGGCATCACCCGGCATGGGGCCAGGTGAACTCGCACACAGCCCTTTTCTCATGCTGCCCCTCCTCCAGAAGCCCCCCCAATACCCTGACCCTGGGTGGCTCTGGCCTTGGTGTCCCTGGGGTGCATCGGCCAGGTGGGGCCCCGTGGGCCGGCAGCACTTACTGGCCGAGATGAGGTCCATGTACTGGCAGATGGCATGAAGCAGGAGCCTCTCGAAACTGGAGAGGAACAGAAGTTAAGTGGTGGAGAGCCAGAGCCAGTCCCTGGCAGGGCACACTGGGCTCACCCCCACCCTGTCACCTGTTGTCCAGCATGGCCGTGTACACGGCCTGGGGAGACACAGAGAAGAACCTCAGCAGCCGCTCCTCCCAGGTCTCCAGAGTTTCCTGCAGGGGAAACAGGTCTAGGGGTGAGGCCAAATATGAGGCTGGGGCCAAGCTGTCCACACCCCATGCCCAGGGAAGCCGCTGGAGCCCAAAGCCCAGGGTTCAAATGTGGCCTTTGACCTGCTACATGAAGCTACCAGGCAATGAGATATCCCCACGCTTCTGAACTCCTGTGCCTTCTGTGGTGAACTCCTACACATCCTGCAGTACCCACCACCATCATTGCCCCGGCCTCTCCCACCCTCATGAAAAGCCCATTCCCATCTCAGTTCCTGCATTCCGACCACACTGGCCTGTATATCGCCTTGTCTCCAATACCACCCGCAACGGGTAACAGACTACACCTCACACCACCACCAACTGAGAAAGTGAGGGAAAAAAGATTAAAAAAAAAAAAAAAAGGCAGGTGGAAAAAGAATAGGCCTGGCCTGGTATTCACCATGGGGATGCGGCTCCGCTTGAGAACAGTTCTCAGACGTCGGCTGATGCGCTGGAAGCACTCCCGCGGTGTGTAGGCTGGGTCCTCTGCAAGAGTTCTGGCAGTGGGGCAGCTGCTGGAGCAAGCCCCTGGCCCGCCCCCCACACCGGCTCCTCCCCACCTGTTTCCTGAAACCGCCCATATGCCAGGCTCCTCCCCACACCCCTGGGCACCGCCCCCACACCGGGCTCCTCCCCACACCCCTGGGCACCGCCCCCACGCCAGCCCCCACCCCTGTCCCTGGGCACCGCCCCCACACCGGGCTCTTTCCCCGGTCCCCCGAGCACCGCCCACACGCTAGGGTTCGTACCCACCCCTTCCTGGGCGTTGCCCACACACCAGGCTCCTCCCCACCTGTCCCGGTCATCAACCACACACCAGGCTCCTCCTCCCTGGCCCCGAGCACCGCCCATACACCCCCCCACCGGTCCGTGGGCACCGCCCACACACCAGGCTCCTCCCCTCTCCTGGGCACCGCCCAACCACAGGCCCCTCCCCATCCCTGGCCCGCCTGCACCCCAGGCTCCTCCTCCTCCCTGTCCCCGGGCAGCGCCCACACGCCAAGCCCCACCCCACCTTGTCCCGGGCACCGCCCACACGCAGGATTGTACCCGCCTCTCCCCCCCACCGCCCGCCCACCAGGCTCCTCCCGGTACCTGGCCCACTCACAAAGGATCGGCTAAGTGTACACCCTCCGCATCTCTGGTGCCCCCAACCTCCCGTCCAGGCCCGCACCTCTCCTTCGGTCTTCCCCGCGGCCAGGCCCCCTCCTCCGGGCCTTGCTCTTGCCCTCATCCTCCAGGTAGCGGAGCACCCGTTCCTGCTCCTCGCCGGAGCGGTTCATGAAGTCGTTCCAGACCTAGAAGAGAGGCGCGCTGGCCCCAGGCGTCTCCAGCCTCGGGGTCTCCATACAGCCAAAGCGCACGGAGATGCTCCTGGTGGACACATTGGCCACTACAGGGGACCCGCAGACGCCCCTCTGGCAGGACATATACGGACCAAATATACGGACTCTCAGTGGAGTCCTTCATTCCCAATGGTGGGCGGATGAATCGGGAGTGCTGGAAGGTTCTGGGGTACGGTGGGAGCTCGGGCTTGGTCTGGGACCCCGAGGAGACAGAGAGAGTGTCCATCAAGGAACCAGAGGGGGCTGGGTGCAGATGGGTGCTCCTGACTGAGGGACCAGCACGGGCCGTGTGTGGCAGTGGCCGTGAGAACGGAGAGGCGACCGGCGAGGCCGGAGCAGAGGGAGGCGGCGAGGAGGGCGCGGGCCCCACCTCCACGTAGGTCTCGTTGCTGCAGGCCTCTGCGAAGATGCCGGGTGCTGCGGGCGGGGCCAGGTCCCCGTCGTCCGGCCCAGGGGTGCCCCCGTCTGTCTCCAGCAGGGTTAGGAGGTACTGGGCTGGATGGAAACAGATGGTCTCTGGGCTGGGGCTGGCATTTGGGGTCCCCCAGTCTTAGAAACCCAAGGACCACGTTTCCTCCCCTGGCCTCTGGATGGAGGGCCTTCCCGCTCAGGCTCACCCTAGTCTCCCCGCCTCCATGCCCCAGCTGTCCTTCCAGAACTGTCTAGCCTCCAGGTCTGGAGCCCTGCTTCTCCCTGGCTTGTCGAACTTCTATACATCTTTTAAAACCTAAGCTCCAATGCCCTGAGCTCAGCCCAGCGCCAGCATGGCCGGCTCAGGGCGGACCCACGGTGAAGGCACAGACACGCCGCTCTCTCCTGGACCCGGGAGCCCTGGGAGGCGCCCCAGCCCCTGCTCACTGTTCTCCAGGCGCTGCAGGCTCTTCCGCCCCCTGGCCCTGGGCACGAGGTCTGAGTTCCGCACAGCCTGGTTGATAAAGTGTTGCTTCCGCTTGGATGCCGACAGCCTCTTCACCTGGGAGCCAGCTAGAGCGGGCAGGCAGCCCGGGAGGGGCCTGTGGGCCGGGGTCGGGGTGGGGAGGCAGGCCTCAGGGCCGACACGGGCCAGGACCCTCAGGCAGAGCTCCACCGTGGCCACTCCTGCCTGCTTTCCCTCAGCAACGGACACCCTAGACCCTGAAATCCCATTTTGTCTCCGGGCCAAATCACCCAGGAGGCGGATTAGAAAACTGGGGCTCGGGGAAGAAAAGGCGCTGGCCTGAATTCACACACTGGGTGGGTGCTGAAGAAAAGTTCCCAGGCTCCCAGATCTTAACTGCAAGCTGGGGGGACCCAGAGTCTCCAGGATGTGAACCCCGCCCTCCTCTGGGAGTTTCTCAAGAGACACTTTTTTTTTTTTTTTTGAGACTTTTTAAAGTGTATTTCTTTAAACAACCTCTATGCCCAATGCGGGGCTTGAACTCATGCCCCTGAGATCCAGCGTCACATGCTCTTCGGACTGAGCCAGTCAGGTGTCCCATCAAAAGACTTGATTTAATGGAGCTCCCCCAGGCCAGCAGCAGATGAACCAAGAAACAGCCCCAGAAGCTCAAGGTGCTGGCCAAGCCTGTCTGCCTCCTGTCCCTGGAGTCCCCCTGAAATGTGCCCCCCTCGGAACTAATCTGCTGTCCTCCAAGCAAATGGCATTAATGCGGAGATGGATTAGCAGCGTGATGAGGCCTCTCACTGGGGACCCAGGGCCAGCTGCAGACACGGCGGGGGGGGGGGGGGGGGGGGGGGGGGGGGGGGGGGCGGGGTGCTAGGTGGAAACATCCTGGCGAGGAGTTCGGCCTCCCAGGCCAGCCCCTCCCAACCCCCAGACCACGCTGGGGGCTCCACAACCCTTACCCTGCGGGGCAGTGGTGGACTCTGACCGCCCTCTGTCTGCTCCAGCCACAGGGCCTCCTCACCGCCCCTCTGGCGATGTCACACACAGTCCCACCCACAGGCCCCTGTCCCCTGCCCGGGGCTCGCGCCCCCAGCCTCTGCATGGCTCACTCGCTCCTCTCCTTTGGCTCTGTTCTAATCTGTCAGGGAGACCCCCGCCCCTACATAACACGTCACTGCTTTGTCTTACGGATCAGTGTGGATGGCCCACCTCGTCCAGTACACCGAGGTCCCCGGCAGACTCACCCATCATGCTTGGCTCCCAGCAGGTGGTCCCAAAACTGACTGCCAGATCAGTTCTCAAAATAATCCCACAATTCCCAAACTGAGTAGAACCCAGAGTCCAAAATTACCCCCAAACTTTCCTGGTACCCAATGTTCCCAAGACACAAATTAAGAACAGAAGTGTGGCCTCTCTCCTCCAAGCCACCAGCAGGCTCTAGAAAACCGTGAAACTCCAGGACTGTGGCGGAGACAGGGCCAGGAACGGGCAGCACTCCTCCGGTCCATCCATATGTAAAAAGTGCGCTCAGCCTTAAGCATCTGTATTCCACAGAGTGGCCTTTACATCTTGATCAAAAAGCAAAGAGGCTGATAGACTCAGCACTCCGTGGATAAGTTTCTGCCAAACCCCGTGCTGCTGTCTGACGGATAAACTCACACACACACGAGTCCCCATCACCAGGAGCACACGGCAGACGTATAGTCTGGGTCCTGCAATCTCAGCCCTGAGTTCAAATCCTGGCTAGGGTGCTTCACTGTGGAACCCAGAGCCTCGGCTCACGCTCTGCAAACTGAGGATATGGATGGCTCCTGTGTGGGGCACCTGGGTGGCTCAGTTGGTTAAGCATCTGACTCTTGATCTCGACTCAGGCCCTGATCTCTGGGTTAGGAGTTCAAACCCCGTGTTGGTGCTTACATTTAAAAGAAAAAGAAGAAAAAAAAAGGCCTCTGTGAGTCTGAACGGAGACACTCAGGACCACAAGGGGCCAGGGCAGACACCCTCCCACGTCAACCTGGCTGAAACTTGCTTGGTTTCCTCCTGTTGTGGGGAGCTCACCCCCTAGGCCACACTGTTGTGAATATTCATTTTCACTATCACCATCATGCAGGAGGCTCGTGATATTATGCTGAGGCCATGACACAAATTTGCAACTGAGGCACAAAGTTACTATCTCAAGAGCCCAATTTCGAGGAAGGCAGCCGACAAAGGGAGAGGTAAATCAAGTCAGCACAGAGCCAATGACTGCGAGGCTGGATCCAAACTGAGGGCTGCCTCCCTGAGGCCCACCCCAAGCCCCACGTCACCCGCGGCCTCCCCAGGGCTCCAGTGCCCACATCTCCACCTTGGCAGTTGGACAGAGTCCAGAACGGCAGCCTGGTGGGGCCGATAACACAGTCCGCATCCGGGGAGCGTTATCGGGGGGTGTCAGAGCAGGGCTGAGCCCTCAGAACATGGGGCTGCGAGGCACGGGGCTTCCCTATCAGCCCACGAGAGTGGCGGGGCCAGGATTTGATCCCCCTGCTTCTTTCTAGGCCCCTCAGACCACCCCCTCCCCACCTGGTTAAGACTCATCTGGGTCCTCCCCTGCTCCACCACCGTCCACCATGTATGGCTCCCCAGGACCCTCAGGGCAGGGGCCAGCTCCATCCTGGCCCGGCATTGGAAGCCCTGCGCTGTCCCAGAGGCTCTGGAGGGCCCACCACCCTCTCATGGGCCTCCCGTGCTGCCGAGCACTGGAATTTGAGTCCTGCCACCAACTCAAGCTTGCTGACCTCAACCAAATTCCAGCAGGAGACAAGGAACATGTGCCCGGATCCCCGCTCAGGAAAGGGGATGGTAGGAGCAGGCGGGACAGGCATGGCAGCCCCTGGGCACCCAGCGAAGCAGATCTGTGGTGAAGGCTGAGGGGAGAGGGACGCCGGCGGCATAAAGGTGTGTAAGAGGTCCTTACACATCAGAAGTCAGAGACTCACGCAGTCCTCTCCCCCTCATCTCCTCTGCTCCAGACTAGGGGGGCCCCTTCACTGTGCCTCAGACCCCCCCGGGGAACAGTCTGCCTCAGGGCCTTTGCTGAGCCTTCTGCCGGAAGTACACTTTCTTGGCACGTCTGCTCTCGGCTCAAAGGCCCCCTCCTGGGAGAAGCCCCCGGGCGCCAGCCCCTCGCCCCGCCTCCCGCCGCGGTCCCGAACCCGCTGGTCCACTTGTCTATCTGCTACTTAATCCTCCCTTCCCGCAGCACACACAGCAGGATGGGGCCACCCTGTGTCCCTGGCACCTGCCCACAGAGGCCACCTCACAGACAGGGAAACTGGGGACGCAGATGGGGTGCCTTGGGTTTCCTGGACCCGACAGGCCCCCGGGAACGGGAAGGCGCGCGGGCCCAAGGGAGAGACAGGCGCTAAGTGAGCCCGGCTGCGCGGAGACCAGCCTCCCGTGTCCCCCAGTGCTGTCCCTGCACGTTCTGAAACGGCGCCTCTTGACAGCTGCTCTCTCGGGCCACAGTGGCCTTCCCTGGCACCAGCCCCCTCCCCCAGGAACAAGAGAGGAACCTGGTTCCCGAAGCAGGAAGCCGAGGGGGGAGGGCGGCAAACAGGAGGTGACTCAGGCTGGGCGGGGCCCCCAGGGCCCCCAGCAGTGGCCACACCCCGGGGGGCACACACGGGGTGCACCAGTGGCACCCACCTGGGTGGGTAAGGCCCCTTCAGAGAAGGTTAGTACCCACACCTGTGGAGACCCGCGTGGCCTCTGGCAGGCACCAGGTGGAAGTCGGGGCACCGCAGCCAGGTAATAACAATGAAGCCGTAAGGAAACGGAATACGGAGACGCTCGGGACAACACAGAATGGATGGGCCCTTTCGCCCGGCACCTCTGAGCACAGGGTCACTGACACACCCCCCCCCCCCCCCAGGCACTCTGGGAGGATGCTGCTGGTATATCTCATTGTACAGATGGGGAAACCGAGGCACGGATGCTGGAGTGACCTGCCCAGGCGGCTCAGCAGCACTGTGGCCGGCCGAGTCCTCGCCCCCACACACCAGGACCACACAGCGACAACGCGATTTTCTGCGTAAACACGCTGGTTACACAGAAATCTGCCCGCGCCCTCTGGGGTCCACACCTGCCGCCGCTGCACCCTCTCCGGCTCCCGCTGACCCGGGTGTGTAAGCACTCCCCCCACTTTAATCTGTTAAGTCCCCAGATGTGAACAAAGAGGCCTGTGTACCCCGGGGGCGGGGGCCGAGAACCCGGCCAGGTGAGCACAGGACCGGCCCTGGGGCTCCTAGCCGGGGCGGGGAGGCCGCGGCCGGGGGAAAGGACCCAGAACACCGCCGCGGCGGACCCCGGGGGCGCAGCCGGGCCGGCGGCGGGCGCACCCGACCGCGGAGGGGAGACAATGCCCGGGCGCGGGGGTGAGCGGGCACTCCCGGTGCCTCCCTCTGCCGAGCGGATACGCGGGCCTGGGGGGGATGGGACGTCCCCGGGTGACAACAGAGCCCCCTCCCCACGCCCCCACCCCGGCCCGGGGTGTCCCCGAGGAAAAGGGGCGGGGCGGGCCTGGGGATGCGGCGGGACCGGAGGGGAGAGGGGAGGGGAGGGGGCCCCGGAGTCCCGCCCGCCCCGCCGCGCTCACAGCGTCCGCCGCCCGCCGGGGGCGCGTCCCACCGCCGCCGCCGCCGCCTCCTCCGAGCCGCCCTCCGGGTTCTCCAGCGCGACCATGGCTCGGACGCCGAAGTCGCCGCCGCCCGGCAGGGCCGTCTCGGGCCGAGCAGGAAGTGACGGGCGCCCGGAGGCGGGCCGGGGCGGGGCCCGGAGGCGGGACGCGCGGGGCGGAGACGGCGCTGCGGGCGGCGGGCGCCCGGCTCCGGGGCACAGACCGGGAGGCCGGGGGTCGGGCAGCGAGATCCCTGCCCCGGGGGCCTGGAGGGCGGGGTCCCCAGCCCCTGGGGACCGGCGGGGAGACAGGCGGAGAACGCGGACCGCGGCCAAGCACCCGGGCTGCGGGCGTAGGACGCGGGACACCCGGCCCCCAGGGACAGACGGGGAGTCGACAGGGGAGGTAGCGAGATCCCCGACCCTGAAGCAAGGCTGCGGGGGACCCGGCTCCCAGCCTCCAGTGGGTGGTCGGGGAAGCTGAGGCCTAGGTAGATAGAAAAGAGGGGGACATCCATTTCAGAGGCAGGAGACCGATGAAATGACCCAAGCACCCCCACCCCAGCCCCCAGCACCGACATCCACCAGACTCTCCCCAGGCCTGTTTCAGTGCAGCCCCCGGAGCCCTGACTCAGTTTAGTCATCTCTAAAAATGGCCATTAAAGAAAAAATAAATAAATAAATAAATAAATAAATAAATAAATAAATAAATATATATATATATATATATATATATATATGGGGGGGCGCCTGGGTGGCCCAGTCAGTTTACTTGGGCTCAGTTCATGATCTCACAGTCTGTGGGTTTGAGCCCAGCATTGGGCTCTGTGCTGACAGCGTGGAGTCTGGAGCTGCTTCCAATTCTGTGTCTCCCTCTCTCTGCCCCTCCCCTGCTCCCCTGCTCATGCTCTCTCGCTCGCGCTTTCTCTCTCTCTCTCTCTCTCAAAAATAAACAAGCATTAAAAACATATAAAAAATTTTATATAGGACATCAATTCCCACCTCCTTTCACCTCTAAGGATTTGTTCATTCAACAAATGTCCACTGTCGGCAGGGCCCAGCGATGGGCTCTGGGGATGCAGCAATGGCCAAGGCAGACCCCTGCCCCACAGAGAGGGGCAGGAAAGAGGAGCTCTCCAAGAGAGGGACTGGCAGGCTGCAAGGTGTCAGGCAGAGAGGACAGCCAGTGCAAGGGCCCTGAGGTCTCCAGAGCGACCAGAGCAGGGTGACGAGTGAACATGAGGGGGATGGAGGCAGAGGGCCGAGGGTGGACCCGGGAGCCCAGCGGTCCTGGGATGGCAGGTCTGGTGTTCGTTCAGAGGCAGTGGGGAGCTGTGGGAGGGTTAGGAGCAGAGAACCAAACTTCTTGTGGAATCTAGAATCCACCCTTCCGTCTACGAGACTGGGAACTAGGACCACATGAAGAGTCACCAAAGGGGACAGCCCGCGGCGTGCAGCCCGTTGGAAACTGCAGAACAAATGTCCGATCACTTTAACAAACACAGAGCAACAGGGCTGGAGGGTACCGGGAGTGGGCTGCTAAAGACCCTCAAAAGCATGTACTGTGTGACATCATACGGATAAATATGAAGACAGACAAAAGGAATCAAAGGTGATACAAATCCAGAGAGAAGGCATGAGGGGGGTAGGGGGGGAGTGTCAGCAGGGGTTCTGGAGGCGGGGGGGGGGGGGCTTGTCTCCCGCCTCCACCCGCGGACTAACTGCTAAATAAATGTGCAAATCCTAGAGCTGCAGGGGCCTCCCCCTCCTTCTGGGGTCTCATTCCTGGGAACCTGGGTGCCGCGCTCCTGCCACCCGCCTGGGCCTTCCGCCGGGCCAGGAGCTGCCATGGTCCCCCCACAGCCCCCACTGCAGAGGTCCGGCCACCGGCCAGGTGCCCCCTCCCCCACATCCCTCTGTCTTAGCACCTTGTCTGCTCATCCTGACCTGCTCCTCACTCCCACCCCAAGGAATCTGTCTTCCTTTCCTGACTCCCTAGGCTGTGGTCAAGACATCCTGAAGGCAGAAAGCGGGTGAACAGAGAGGGCACCCCGTCCCAGGCTGTGTGCGCCCCCCGGGGATGTCTGACCAGCTTCAAGGCCCGCCCCCACCGCTCCCTCTCTTTCTCTGGCGCGGCGCTCCATGATGGGCACGCCTCGTGGGTAGTGTCTGCGGTACACCCTGGGTGCCCATGTCCTGGCAGACTGCCCTCCACCTGGTTCCTACTCCCAGGGGCACAGGTGCCCACGCCCCCAGTGCTGCCAGCTGCCAGTCAGGCAAGAGGCAGAGCCCCCACCTCCAGTAACGGAGTCCCAGCAGGCCACGCGCTTTAAGGACGGGTATCTTCTAGGGGCGCCTGGGCAGCTCAGTCCAGTTAAGCGACTGACTTTGGCTCAGATCATGATCTCGCAGTTCATGGGTTTGAGCCCCACATCAAGCTCTGCGCTGACAGCTTAGAGCCTGGATCCTGTTTCAGATTCTGTCTCTCTCTCAAAATCAAATAAACATTAAAAGAATATATTAAAAAGAACGGATCTCTTCTAACTGCCAGGTTCCGCAGCCCTGCCCTGCTCTGAGCTCCATGGCTCTCTGGGGCCCCTTCTCGAAGCCTCTGATGGGGGCTGGCCTCCCGCCAGCCAGGGCTCACCCACCTGGAGTGCCAGCCACGAGGAAGGTCGGAGTCAGTGCGGCTAACACAGCGCCTTCTCTGGTGTCTGGTATTGTCCCCGCTGCTTGTGGTTCCTGAGTCTCCACACTCCCTCCCCCCCCCCCCCCCCCGTTAGGATCGCCCCTCTAGGGTCCACAGCAACCTCCACGCAGCCTGCCCCTCCCCCTCCCCCAGCCCCCCCTCCAGCCTGTCCCCTCCGGTGCTCCCGGGCGGACTGTGCAAGGGGAGGAGGGAAACGGGGAGCAGGGCGCGGGGCCGGAGCGGAGGGCGCGCAGGAGAGGGCGTGGCCAGCGGCTGCGGGAGCAGCGGGAAGGAGGGGACCCCGGGGCTCCGGGTGGTATAAAGTCGGGGCTGCTGCGTCCAGAGCAGAGAAGCCTCCCAGCCCGGTGGAGTCACCTTGCAGGTCCGGTGGCCTCCAGCTGAGACCCTCCCCAGGCTTCGTGGGCGCGTCCCCAGCGGGCAGCGAGGAGTAGGGTCGCCGCCGCGACCCCTGGCAATCCGGTGGGCGGCCAGGAGGAAGAGGGCAGCGAAGCCATGCGCGCCGGGGCCACGTCGGCGCCCAACGCGTCCTGGTGGGCACCGGCCAGCGCCACGGTCTGCTCGGGCTGTGGCGCCAACGCGTCGGACGGCGGGGCCCCCGAGCCGCGGCCCGTGGACGCCTGGCTGGTGCCGCTCCTCTTCGCCGCGCTGATGCTGCTCGGCCTGGCGGGGAACTCTCTGGTCCTTTTCGTCATCTGCCGCCACAAGCAGATGCGGACGGTGACCAACTTTTACATAGGTGAGCGCCGGGGCGCTGCGGACCTGCGGGCCACGCCGGGGGTGGGTGCCGGCGAGAGCAGAGGGGCCGGGGGCCTCCCAGCGCGCGTTGTGCTCTCCCGGACGTGACCCTCCCCCGTGCACGGAGCGGGTCCTGCCCCCACTGTCCCTGAATCCCGGGCTAGAGCTCGAGAACTCTGCGGAGTGGCTCAAAGGGAGGCTGGACACTGGCCCACGGGGAGCTCGGCCCTGCCCCTGAGGAAGGTGTCTGGCTAAAGCGTGGGTTTTGCGACACCAAGTCCTATGAACGAGGAAAGTAGGGAGAGGGGCTGCGAGGCCCGCGGGATCCCGGCTGGCGGCCCTCGCGCCGCCGAATGGCTGGGTTCACGCACTCGTGCGCCGGGCTGACCTCCTGGCGCAGGTGAGCGTTCAGCTCTCTGTTCTCCGCCGGCTGTTGGGCCAGCACCACGGCCCCCAGCTTGCGGACGGGGGCACCAGTTCAGAGGGCCCGGGGCCTGCCAGGCTCTCCCAGCTCGGACAGCGGGGAGCAGGGCGGACTGTCGCTCTAACGGCCACGAAGCCCGTACTGAGGGGATGTGTGACATGGAAAAGTGGGGACCTGTTGGGCGCCCCAATTTCTCAGCCGAAGGACTTCGGGAGGTCTTCCAGCGCTCCTGCAGGTTACTCAGAGAAAGGCAAGGACAGGGGGTGGGGGGGTGGGGAGCTGGACCGGGCCGTCGAGTGCTGAGGCCCCGCGTGTTCCCCGCCTGCAGCCAACCTGGCGGCCACGGACGTGACCTTCCTGTTGTGCTGCGTGCCCTTCACGGCCCTGCTCTACCCGCTGCCCGCCTGGGTGCTGGGCGACTTCATGTGCAAGTTCGTCAACTACATGCAGCAGGTGGGCGGGCTGGGGGAGGGGCCGCGGCTGGTGTGGGCGGGGCCGAGGAGGAGGCGGAGCCTGGACCTGCGGAGAGGAAGGAGGACCCCGTAAACGCGAGAGCTGTAGACAGGGATGGGGGTCGCGGGGATGGGCATAGACAGGGATGGGGGGTCGTGGGGATGGGCATAGACAGGGCCACCTGGCCCTGCGCCTTCTTGCCCCGCCTGTTCCGCCAGCCTAGGATGGCTCTGCTTCTCCCTGTCTCAGCGGACCCCTGACGGCCCCGTGTGACCTAATCATCCTGGGGTCTTTGGTATCCCCCTCTTCTGCCCCTCGGCCTGCGGCCCCTGGAGACCCTCCCACGACATGTCCCGTTTGTGCCTGGGTGTTTGGACACGTGGGGGGACCCGCAGGGTCGGCGCAGACGGGGCAGGCCCCACGCCGCGTACGGGATGAAACGCCCGTTCTCGGCCCCCTAGGTCTCGGTGCAGGCCACGTGCGCCACCCTGACGGCCATGAGCGTGGACCGCTGGTACGTGACCGTGTTCCCGCTGCGCGCCCTGCACCGCCGCACACCGCGCCTGGCCCTGGCGGTCAGCCTCGGCATCTGGGCGGGTGAGTGCGGCGCGGGGGCGGCGGGGGCGGGAGGGCGAGTGCGCGCGCCCCGGGCCGCCCCCCCGCTGGGCTGCGCCCGGACGCACAGCTGGGGAACGGGCGCGGTGGCGCTCCCTCCGAAGGGCCCCTGAGGGCGCGGACCCCGGGCTACCCGCGCTTGCGAGGCGCCCAGTGACGCCGCCCGAGGGGGCACCTGCGGGGACCAGGGTCCTGGCCTCCCGGCGTCCCTCGGCCCCGGCCGGCTCTCCGACCTGTCCCGTGGCGCAGGCTCGGCGACCGTGTCCGCGCCGGTGCTGGCGCTGCACCGCCTGTCGCCCGGGCCGCGCCCCTACTGCAGCGAGGCCTTCCCGAGCCGGGCCCTGGAGCGCGCCTTCGCCCTCTACAACCTGGCGGCGCTCTACCTGCTGCCGCTGCTCGCCACCTGCGCCTGCTACGCGGCCATGCTGCGCCACCTGGGCCGCGCCGCCGCCGCCGCCGGCGCCCTGCAGGTGTGCTGCTGGCGGGCCGGGGGGCGCACGCGGTAGGAGTAGGGGAGGCGGGGGGGCGAAGTGGGGGGACGTGCCGGGGTCAGGAAGGGGAGCTCGGGGTGGCCCGGCCGGCCCGGGGCCTTTCCTGCACCCTCTCCCTCCACCCCCAGGGGCAGCTGCTGGCAGGGCGGGCCGGCGCCGTGCGGGCCAAGGTCTCACGGCTGGTGGCCGCCGTGGTCCTGCTCTTCGCCGCCTGCTGGGGTCCCATCCAGCTGTTCCTGGTGCTGCAGGCGCTGGGCCCCGCGGGCGCCTGGCACCCACGCAGCTACACGGCCTATGCGCTCAAGATCTGGGCGCACTGCATGTCCTACAGCAACTCGGCGCTCAACCCGCTGCTCTACGCGTTCCTGGGCTCCCACTTCCGGCAGGCCTTCCGCCGGGTGTGCCGCCGCGGCCCCCCGCGGCCCCGTGCGCCCCGGGGCCCCGCGCTCTCGGACCCCGCCGCCCCCTCCGCGGAGCTGCGCCGCCCGGTCGCCCACCCCGCTGCCGCCGGGACCCCGACCAGGGAGCGGTGCGGGTGTCCCGAGCAGGCACGGGGCCTGTGTGTCCTGAGGGAGCGTGCTGCCCCTCTCTGGGCAGCTTCTGCGGGGACAGAGCTGGGCCCCTCCGGGACAGGGGCTGTTTGAGCAGCAGCTGGCATGTGGTTATTAATATCTTTGTTTCTGTGCCAGACAATCATAGTGAGAATGTTCTGTCCCCCGTGTCCCCTTTGCTGGGCTGTTTGCTGCCACGGATGCCGTAAATACTGATTTCTGTGTTTCCTGAAACTGAAGACACTTTGATACTCTCGGGAACTTCTCCCCAAAGCATCGACAGACACTTTTCACACGCTGCCTTGCGATTGTAGTGTTGTCAGCTTCATCCCATTTTCAGAAATATTAAAATGTGAACAGCGCGTGACTTTAAAATTGCTGAAATAAAGTAGTATTACTGCCACCCGGCGAGTGTCCAGCGCCCTGGCGGGGGACAGGGGGGTGTCACGGAGTGAAGAGGGCCTCCCTTGAGCGCAGTGCCCAGAGCTGCTCCAGGGAGAAGCGGGCTGGACGGTTGCTTGGGGGAGCGCCCCACAGTGGACGGAGGCGGAACAGCAGCAGGTCGCCACTCCGGGTCTGTGCGGTGACCGGCGCGGCGGGGCTGGACTGGCTCACCGCGCGGCGGGCAGCGCCCGGTGTGGCTGCTGGGGCTTCCTCCCGGCCCGGGGCTCCGGGGAAAGCCAGGCTCATCCCTTGGGAGGGGTTCCAGGAAAAGCCTCGAGGCCGGGACTCAGAAGCCCCACAGCGCTGTTCTGTTTGCACACGGAACTGCTGGCGGCCGTCAGGGGCTCGCCGAGCCCAGATCCTGGGGAGGACTGTTCAGCCTCCCCCGACGGCCCTGCAGGCCGAGGCTCAGTCGCTCCCAGGACGACCGCCCAGCGCTGGGAGGGCTCCAGGGCTGCCAACTTACCTGGAAACATCACGGACCTGCAAGTGACCCAGCTTTGCGAACATGTTAATGTGAGACCAAGAGGCCAAAAGACAGGGTCATTCTGCCATTAGCCTGAGTCCTGCCTGTTCTTATCTTCAACACCGGCCTCCAGACCCGGCAGGACAAGAGGGTGAAATTCTCCCCCTTCGGGCACAGGCCCTGCCGCCCCTGCCCACTCCCATCCTCCAAATTCACCATCTCTCCACAGCTGCTCGAGCTGCCGCCGTCCCTCCGGCCTCCGGGCCTTTGCACATGTAAGTCTGTTGTGCGAGCTGTGCCTCACTCATCCATCAAGTCTCAGCTCAGCCGGCTCCTCCTCCGGGAAGCCTGCAGCTCTGCGCCCAGCGCTGCCCCCTAACCCTCCTTGTGTTGTACCCGCTGGGTGCCCGTCTGGCCCGGTCTCCCACATGTCCCCAGCACCCAGTGCATGGTCGGGCTGATTAAATATTTGTGGGATAAATGACCAAGTGTGTTGTGGGGGTTAAGAGAGGTGTGTGCGGACAGAGTGGCACAGTTTCTGCAGGAAAAAACGTGTTTTTAGAAAAGAAGGTGAAGGGGGCTCTGGGCCTGCGCGTCAGAGGAGTAAAATCTCCCAGACAGAAACCCTGGACCCAAGCCCCCAGCAGCCTCCCCCGCGGCCGCCGGCACTGGACACAACTCCGGTGTCCTGCAGCAGACGTGCGGGTGAGCACACTGCCCCCTGGACACAACGCCGCAGTGAACAGTTGTGGGCACACGGGGCAGACACGCGGCCCCTTAGACGGATCTCCCCGAATCACACGGAGCGAAATCAGGCAACCCCAAAGGTTACATGACGGGTGGCTCCGTTTAACAGTGTCTTGAGGAGAGAACCTTCCGGGGATGGAGAGGAGACTGGTGGTGGCCGGGTGAGGGCGGCAGGTGGTGAGCGAGGGCGCTGGCAGCAGGAGGGACCCTCGCGATGGAACGCTCCTGCCCCCTAAAATGGGGACGTCCAAAGGTGGGCGGGTCGCATCAGTGTCAACATCCTGGTTGTGCTGCTGTAGCACAACTTTACGAAGCGTCCCCGCCGGGAAGCCTGGGGGGGCCGGGCCTCGGGGCTACGATGATCTTGGAAAAACCCGCAAAGCTGAAGGTTAAAGGGAGGCCCGGGAAGAGGAGTCGCTTGGAGCCCATGTGGCTGGAGCTTGTTTCCAGAGCTGCTCCCGTGTGCCAGGCCCTGCGCCGGGGGCTGTGCCGCAGCAGTGAGCACGGGCTCTCGGTACAGAGTCCCCGCCTCTCCTCGACGGAAGGGGCAAACGACCTGGAGACATGCAGAGCGACAGCTGAGAACAGGGTTAGGAGAAAGACACGTGTGCCCCTCGTGTGTCACCGGGAGCCTGACCTTGGCGGGGCGAGTCCAGGAAGGCTTCCCGGGGCAGGGAGTCTGGGAAATGTGATCGGACCTTGGAGTGGGGGAAGAGCACAGCAGACGGGGTGCACAGACAGTGTAAAGGCCCTGGGGCAGCAAACGTCTGGTAGCTTTGAGGAACAGCGAGAATGCCTTCCGGGCCAGAGAGGGTGTTGTGGGGAGATCACAGGCTGCAAGGATGAGCCGGGTCCTTCCCGAGGGTGACGGGACCATGGGGGCTTCTAAGCGGGGAGGGACGTGGTCCCAGGTAGGCGGAGATTTTCCAGTTTACTATTTTATTACTATGACCGGTCTATCTGTGAGCCGTCAGGACCAGGCATATGCCAGCACAGCCCATCTGAGAGGGGATAAACCCCATGAGGTCTGGGGTAGACAAAGGGGCTAATTTCAATTTCTGATAAACAATGAAAACCTTTTTACTATGAATACGTCCTGTTAAATACTTAGGATACACTTAAAATTGAACTGCGAGTCTGGCACTGGTCCCGCGAATCTACTGTAGAACATTCAGAAGGAGCCACGGCAGAGAAAACAAGCCCCGCGGGCCTCAGACTCCCCGGCTGACCGGAAAAGTCGTTTTCAGGTGAGATGGCGCCCCCTGGCGGCCTCTGGCGCTGGCCCCGCCCCCGCCTGCAGCCCCGTCGGTACCCGGCAGGTGGCGCCCGCACCCCACCGAGGTTCCCGGCTTGACCTCACCAAGGAGACCCCAGCGCATAGGGGCCTTCGCTCATTTGAACCCCATGCCAGACCCCGGCCCAGCGTCTCCCCGATGCAGAACGGGCCAAGCAGAGCCGCATTATGAATTTCCGGGGTCCCAGGAATTTTTGTCTCCTGGGTTCTATGAGAAAATAAATGCGATATTTTACTATGTTTTTACGAACACTAATATAATTTAGGCTGGATTGATTATTATATATCTGTTATTGGTATATTTGTTTTTTTCTTATTTTAAAAGTTGTTAAACTTGCATTATCCTGGACCCTGGCTCACAGGGACAAGGTGACCTGGGGCCAGGTGCTGGTGACGGAAAGTGGAGGGTGAGTGGTTTCCACAGGGCCCAGCACTCCTGTCCAGGCTTGTTTGTTTTGGAAATCGAGATGGTGAACTGTTCAATTTGCCTTCCACCTCGGTATAGACAGACACCAAAAATCTTATGGGACGAGGGAAGGAACACATGAATTCATTCATTAAACCAATATTTACTGAGCAACTACTGTGTGCCAGGCACAGCCTCAGGCCTGGAAATCCTGCTTCAGGCAAGGACGAGCAGGCTAAATGAATACAGAGGTTTAAAGCCGAAGCGCCTGGATGAAGATAAAACAGGGTGATATGATGGGGGCAGGGCCGACCCACGAAGGAGCAGAGGCTCCAGTTTGAAGCAGGAGAGAGCACGGGCCATGGGGTGACCTAGCGAGAGGGCTTCGCCCAGAAGGACTGGCCAGTGCAAAGGCCCAGATGTGGGAATATGTTTGAGGAGGAAAAACATGGGAAGGTGAACCGTTCGGGATCTGGGTGAATTTTTAAGAGAATGCCTCCCCCCACCCCTGAAGGGGCAGCTGGCTACTTTAATGGGGGGGGGGTGCCCCAAACCCACAGGGGCCCTGCAACATGATCTGGGCAGGAAACCTTATAGGACTTGGGTCTCTGTACCCATTTCTCAGCTTGCAAAACAGAGACCAGAGAGGGGTCTGCACCAAGGGGAAATCACACAGCCAGGAGCAGGTGGAACTAAGGCCTGCTGCCCGCTTCCGGGGGGGCCAGCAAGTCTGATCGGTTCCCAGCTCCCTCCCTGGGCTAAAAATAGGATTGGCCTCGCTGGCAGCTGGGAACCCTGAAACCCCCACCCTCTAGGGCTGGGCACCTCCGCCGAAGTCGCATCCAGCTCCTCAGGGACCATGGCTTTCCCCTGGGAGGTGGGGGAGGGGCAGCACCCCACCGTGCCCCTCTCCTTTTGAGCAGAAGGAAATGTAATCCTCAAATCGAGTATACATGGACTCATCCTGGGCCCCGGAGTGGCTTGGTCACTGAGCGTCTGACTCTTGATTTCGGCTCAGGTTGTGCTCCTACATGATCCCGGGTCCTGGGATCCAGGCCTGCACTGGGCTCCCTGCTGAGTGTGCAGCCTGCTTAAGATTCTCTCTCTGCCCCTCTGCCCCTCTCTCCTGTTCATCTGCGAACACATGCTCTCCCTCCCTCTCTAAAAAATATATAAAAAACAAACAACAAAACATGAACTCATTTCACAGGGGAAAACGGAGGCACAGAGGGCCCCCTGAGTCTCATCCGGGGTGGGGCAGGGGTGCACTCTGATGTATTTGGCTCTTTGATGGAGAGGAGCCTTTCCTGCACTTTGGAGAAGTGGTTCCTGGGGGGTGCTTTCCTCCCCAGCTCACCTGGATCTCTCCAAACTTCCCCTCGCAGGGCAGAAATCTCTGCCCCTCCCACCTGGGGGGGGGTGAGGGCGGCAGCTGGGACTGGGTGTTTAACAGCCCAAAGGTGGAGGCCTCTCACCACCTGCTGCCATTAGGCTACAGGAGGCCCTGGGGCTGGAGGGCTGGGTTCCAGAAAGCGGTGGGCAGGACTCTAGCCCTGGGGTTGGGGCTGCTTCCCCACACTCCTGCCCTGGGCTTGGGAATCCCTCCCAGCCTCCACCTGAAGCAGGAAACCTGCAGTTTGCACTGAAAAGATGTCAGTACTGTAAGCCTTAGGGTACATGAAACCAACACTGAAAACCAGGGACCCAAGCTCCACCCGGTAGGACCCTTGACAAGCGGCCCCAGGCCAACTGTCCACCCCTGCTCTTATCTGGGCTGCAGCTGGGGCCCCAGCAATGAGCCCCAGGGTGGCCTCCGGGCCTCAGACCTCCCCGCAGAGCCCACACCCACACCCCCACTTTCGAGGCACTCTGTGCCTCAGTGTCCCTCCCTTTGAAATGAGGACATTAAGAGTGTCCCCTACACAGAGATGTGAACACCATGCATCAGGCATATGGTGGGCAAGGGGAGGATTAAAACATGAAAATTATTATCAAGTTATTATTACCAAGGAGATGATCCTGTCTCTCCTCCTAGAGGGTGCCGGTCGGAGGCAGGGGTCGTCACGATTTCATTAGGAGTCTTCGCGAGGACCAGCACACACTCCCCCACGCCACGTTTCTGTGCAAGCAGTGCTGCCCCCAGCCCCTCGCAGCCTTCTCCCCCCAAGACCCCTCCCCATCCTGCAACGCCCCCATCGCAGGGCCCTGGGCCCCTGCCCGGCTCTCATTTCTCATCCTTGTAGCTCAAGTCTTTACCGGGTCTTTAATCCCCATTTTACAGATGTGGCAACGGAGGCTCTCTGCTGGGGGTGGGGTGGGGGGAGGGGCAAAGTCTCCTGCGCCAGGTCGCTGTGCTATGGGACGGGAGTGAAACTCCGAGCTTGGAAGGGCAGGCCCATCCTAGATGCCAGGAGAGCTGGTGGAGGGGTCCCCGACCCGGCTTGGGTCCCTCCAGCCCGCCCTGGTGGAGGTCTAAAGCCCTCCCCTCCCCCTCGGACGCTCCCAGTCCCTCCCGCGCCCTCGGCGGCGGGTGCGCTCGGGGCCGCGGCGCGCAATTTGCCCACCGTCCCTAAGCAGGGGGCGGGGCCTCCCGCGAAGCTGTTCCCCTTCCTTTTTATTATTTATTATCATTTAAAGGGGCCGTGACCTGAAAATTTCTGGGCACTCTCTCCCCCTCCCCAACACTCCTGGGCTGGCGGTGCGTCGTCGGACCAAGCGCGGGGGTCGAGGGGGCGTCCGGGAAGGGGGAGGGGGCCTCACGAGACCCCTCCCCGCGTCCCGGGCCGCAGCGCTGAATCACCGGCGAGGTATTTGCATCTGAGAGCGATTTGTCACCCGGTGATTTGTCTGCGGGGCGGTGAGCGCGCCGGCGGGGGGGAGGGGAGGGGCGGGGGAGGCCGCGCGCGGTGAGACTCTTACCAATCGGGTCGGATGGGGGTGTAGACGCGGACTCGGCGGGCGGCTTGGTGAGTCGGCGCGCGGCACAAACCCGGCGGCGGCCGGGAGCCAGCAGCGCGCAGCCCGCGGCCCGGGCCGGAGGCCAGGCGCGGCCGGGGCAGGGCCGGACGCCAGGCGCAGGGCATGCGCCCCCGGAGCGGGCCCTGCGCGGTGAGGCGTGGGGGGGGGGGGGGGGGGCTGGCCTTTTAAGTCGCGGGTTCCGGTCCCGGGTGGGCGCAGTGCGCCCGGGAAGCCAGTGAGGGGGTCTCCAAAGTTGGGCAGGGACAAGGGTGGGGGCTCAGGACCGGGAAGGCGACGCCGGTGGGTCCGAGTTGGGGTGGTTTTCTCTGCGACGCCCCTCGGAGACCTCACCGCCCCCAACCACCACCACATTGCGCGAGGGCCATCGGGGGTCCCGAGTGAGCGCCGCCCCCTGCCCCCCCAGCGGAAGGAAATGGTCTCTAGGCGCGCGCGCGGGGGGCTACGCTCCGTGTTCGTATCTCATTTTTTCTCCCCGGAATCGGGTGCTTTATTCCCGATCCCCGAGCGGAGTGGGAGAGCCGCGTGGGGAGGGCAGGTCCCTGGCGACCCTCCGCAGCTTGGAGGGCTTGTTTATAAAGTGTCGGCTCCAGAGCCGAAGGGGACCCCTGGAGGAGGTCCCCCTTCCCCTTGCCCGCGCCCGGGCGTGGGTTCGGCCGGGCAGCCAGCGCTCTGGCGGGGATCCTCGGGAAAAGCCCCCCCCCCCCGCGGCCAGTGCCCCCCAGACACAAAAGCGGGCGCAGGAAGCGCGGGGAGCGCGCGTTTGTCAACTCCAACGTTCGGCGTCCGACCCCAGGCGGCGGATTTGTCAATAATCTTCCGTTTTTAGTCGCCCGGGCCGGAGGGGTTGGGCTCCCCCCCCCC
>PJEM01016033.1:0-20078 GCA_004023845.1 Helogale parvula | reverse complement strand
GCACACCCTCCTTCCCTCCATCACACACGCCCCCCCCCTTTCGTTTTGGTTCCCCCTGCCCTGTTTACCTAGAAGCTGGGATCTTGACTCCGAGGGGCAGACCCCTCCCCCAAACCCAAGACTTGGGTGCCAGGGCCACCGGGCTGTGTCTCAGATCGGCTTCAATCCTAGGCGGGAGGGGACGGCGAGAGGGTGAAGGGGACAGAGACTACCCCCCACATACACACACGCGCTCAAATCCACCCCTGTGCCGAGTCCAGCACACACACACACACACACACACACACACACACACCCGCCCTCGGAGCGGAAAGTTGGCTTCTGGGCGACCTTCCCCAGCGGGGGTGGGGGGGGTGAGGGCCATTGCAGGTGGAAAGATAGAGAGGGAAGAGGAGGGAGAGCGGCAACCTGGAGGGGAGACGGCGGGTAGAGAGGCAGCCCACCTGGACATGTGTTCCCTTTGCTGTCAGTGCGCTTTCTCCAGCCCCAGCTTGGTGAAGATGCCTACAAGCACCATGACGGCCACCACCCCGCAGATGATGTAAACAATCAGGTTGGTCTTGTCCTTCTTCTGCACGCGGGCGGGGCTTGCAGGCGTTGAGCCACAGCGGAGTGTCGTAGTTGGTGTAGGTGCTCTGGTTCAGTCGCGGCTTCTCAAATGTGCAGCAGAACCGGAAGCCACAAATCCCGCAGCAGAAGAACGGCGGGTCCCACTGGCCCACAACATCGAAGTAACCCAGGCAGAAGTCCGGGGTGGGCTCCCGGCTCGGGGGCGCGTGGAGACCCCCGCGGCCTCGCCAGCACTACCATGCAACCCAGCTGCCCGTGCCCCGCTCGCTGCTGCGCCCCAAACACGCCGGCGCACAGCTCGGTCAGGAAGCAGTCGAGGAGCAGCCACAGGACGCGGCGCATAGTGTCTCCCAGCCCGGGCTCGGCCGCTCGGCCTCCGCTGGAGCCGCTGCAGCCGCCTCTCTAGGTGGAGCGCAAGCTGCCGAGGCTGCTGCCCCGGGCTATGAGCCGCCGCGGGTCGCACAGGCAGGGAGCCGCTAGGAGAGGTCGGGGGTCCGCGGCCACTGCGCTCGGCTCAGCCCGCGTTCGCCTCCAGAGCGCCGGGTGCCGAGGGGCCGGCTCGGGAGGAGCGCGCCTGGCCGGTCGCGGGGAGGATGAGCCGGTGCAAGCGCTGGGTGCTCGTCCGGCCGGCTACGGGTAGAGGCGGGGGCAGGAGAGCAGGGGAGAGTCGGTCGGTCCGCGCCTTGCCTTGGCCAGCGGCTCCGGACTCCGGGCGCGAGCACGGGGGCACGGAAGAGGTGACTCGGGTAGGCGGACGGGGACAAATTGGGGGGTGTGCGGAGCTGAGTTAGGCTGGCAGGCGGGGAGGAGTGAGCTTCGGCAAGCCACCTGGGCTGAAGGCACCGCTGGGGTTTCCCGGCAGGTGGAGGACGGCTGCAGGACTTCCGGCAGGCGCGGCTCAGACCTGTTCTAAGTGCAGAGGCGGCTCTGCCTCTGGCTTTTTCAGGGGTGCGTGCGCAGGAGTTGCTGCTGGAATCTGCCCTCCAGGGAAAGGGTTGGCGGTGGACTCGGAGCGGTTAGGGACAGATTCAGTGGCTTCCACTCCAAGGCAGACTGGGGCACTGTCTGTTCAGGATCACCCCTCCATGGTGCATGGGGCCGCCTGGCCCTTCCCTCCCCCGGACTGCACCCTCCAGCTAGGCGCGCATCTGGGATGGTTCTACAGCATTTGCACCAAAGCCGCTACACCGAATTTAGATCTCCACACGCCCCTGTGTCTGGTTTATTAAATTACATTAACTAAGTATACACTTTGCAGTCGTCTGGGCGATTTGCAGGGAAATGATGTGTCCACCACCCCCACCATCCATTGGGCTTCAGTCAGGGGCTTCTGGGGCATTTTCAAAGCACCAAAAAGTTGGGCCACATATCAAATGATGTAGTGGGTTCTCTTTAACTGAAAAAGCACGGTGGGGAGGTGGTTATTGGACTCTATTGCAAGTTTTCTCAGAATGACAGGGAGCTTAGCCAGTTGTGCCTTCTCTTGGAAGAATGTCACCTACTGTCTTCCCTAAGATTAGCATAGAATGACCTTGTTCCAGCAAAAAACAAACCTGGCGGACATGTGCCAGAGTCCAGCTCCAGCTGGTCCAGGGTCCCCTGAAGGAGGTGATGGTGTCCGCGAAAAATGAATTGAGAGAGAGCCCCGGGTTTCTTTCTTGGTCACCAGCCCGGCATCATCTCTGCCCTGTCAGGTTTTGTGTCTTTATTTATAGATTTAAGTGTTAACATGACATCAAAAAGTGGAATTTTTACAAAGAATTCTCAGGGATAAGATGCTTTGAAAAGGATGCAGAAACAGGTTTTACAGAGGCATTTTTGCAGAACTACTCTAATTACAATGAGGTAACTTACACAGCATAGGATAACAGGATATTCTCAGTGAAAAGCAGATAACATACACATTTGTTTGAACCAGTAGTAAATCTTACAACTAAGAAGATAGCAGGATGTTTTCAGTGAGAAGCAGGTAGCAAACATATTTTATAACAATAACGCTAAGATTCAGGCATAAACAAGGCTAGGAGGCATTCTGTTTGGCTCACAAGAGGAAGAATGTATTCACAATGGTTAGTAAATAAACCTTTTGTCAACCTTGTTCTTTGATGTTGAAGGTGTAAGTGCCATAGGCGCCCTAGACGTGCAGGCCTTTGCATATGAGTTTAAATTGTAACTACCCTTACCTGTCCTCATAATGGGCACCAAATTAGCATATGTATGCGCAGTAACTTGTGCCTGGCTCTTGTTTGTTTCTTATTCCTAAATTAGGCTCTTTTTCTCCAGGCCAGAGTTAATAGTAAATCTTGTGTTCTTTAACCCCCTTCATTATCTATGCCTTAAGTTTGTGAGGCTCATTAGAAGAGCCTTTGGACAGACCTCTGCAGTGCTTTGCTTAAATTCTTTTTTATAGAGGTGGGAATATGCTTCTTCCCATGGGGTATCTGTGTGGGGAATATCGGTCTGACTTGGAACATTGTGAGGCCTAATCAATAGCAACAGGCTTAATTTCACATGAGCAGTAGTAGCAGAAGGAGATGCCAATTTCCGTCTCATGGCAGGAGCCGTGCACTTCTGCCATTTTTTTTACTGTGACCGTGTCATCCAGCAAGGCTGGTGCGGCTCCCAGCAGACATGGATCCAGCATATCCAGGAGTATGCCAGCCCTAGAAGACTCATGGAATTACAGGTGTGTTATGTTCCTGGACAAGGTGTGAGACTGTTTAGTCTAAACAGATCCATCGGAATGAGATTTCCAAAATAGAGGAGTGTGGCATGTCTGTCCACCCACACCCGCCACCCCTGTGTGAACCTCTACAAACACAAGCATAGGTGTGTCAGAGCTAATGATAGCTGATATTTATTCAATGCTTACAACATAGCCACTAAGCTTGTCTTTTCTAAAATCACCTCCTCACAAATGCTCAGAGAAGTGCCTAGCATTTCGCAGACCATGTGGGAATAATTGCTAAACTATTTTTCAGTGAAGGTTTGGAAGCGGTAAGCTCTTGGTCTTCATATGCCTCAGCATGTATTTATTTTGCACTTGAACTTGAATGATGGTTTAGCTGGATGTAAAATTTGAGGTTCACAGTTGCTTGGCCTTAGCATTGGAAGGTATTACTCTTCGATTCTGTTCTTGCAAGGGATGCCTGCGTCTGTCTGTCATTCCTTTGTAAATTATTCTTACTATGATTTCCTCCTTCCTCCTGTTCCAGCTCCTCTGAAGCATCCACTGATACCTCTTAATTCATTCTTTGGTTTCTTTGAACTGTGTGTTCTTATTGTTTGTGTCTGGGTCTCTGTGTTGCCTTTGGTTCATTGCCTCCATTTTGTCTTTTAATTCACTGTTCCTCTCTGAACAGTATCAAGTCTGGAATTATATCATTTATTGAGAGTTGTCTTTGTTTTATATTTTAATGGTTGTGTCTTTTATGGCCACTATCTCTAAACTTTCAGTACCAATTATTCTCATTTAATTCCTACATGTTTTGTTTCATAGCATGTTGTTTTTTTTTTTATAGATATTAGTCCTTTATTGAGGATGTTTTGATGCCCTAAACATATGCATTTTAAGTATTTGACAGGCAGTTTTATATCATTCACTTCATCTGGAGTGAGTTCAGATTCCTGATTGAGAAGTCTGTAGACTATCTTTCTTAGCATGAGATTCCTTCACAGGTGGTGGATTTTATTTCAGATTCAATTTGAGTAAGACATCATTGAGTAAGAAAAACCTTCACTTTCTCTTTTGAATAGCTTCTCCCTGCCTCGTGGTTTGGGCTCCTCCATGCCAGCCCCGTCTGGGACCAGGACTTAGAGTAGAGCTGGGAGGCCTTTACCCACCATAACACGGAGAAAACCTGTCTCATTTCCTATCCTTGAGCCTGTGTCTGTCCTTCCTTCCTAGCCCCATGGATCGCTGCAAGCCACAGCCCAGTGGTGTGCTAGAGACGGCTCCTCCGGCCCAGTTCTAGAAAACCAATGATTAGATTTTAAGGGATTTTGTGAGCTCATTGTCAAACAATGATTATTAAACATTAAATTTTATGAACTCGCCAGGGAAGAAATTATGTTGACAAGCAAAGGTAACCAATACTCAAAACTGACTATTTTCTTATTACCTCGCTCCATGTGGCTCTTCCGGAGCCGTGAGGTCGCTCACTGCTTTTGTATCTGTGTGGTGGAGGCACCACAGAAAGATGTGCTCGCCCAGTCTCTTCCCACATCGGGTCAGTGAGATCACGGGATGATTTGCAATTAGTCACGACGGAGCATTCACCCCATGGAAATGAGTAAACATTACAAATCGGTTCTGTTATTTTCTGGAGTACTTGTTAAAGACACCTGCATACCACTGCCCGGGCCCCAGACAGCGACGGGTTTCTGCAGCTTCCTTCCAGAAACAGAGGCCCTCATGCCATCCCTACTCCACACAGCTCACTCAGCTTTATTTGCTCATCTCACAGAAACTGCTTTCAGTCTCTGTCACCCTACTGGAGCTTCACTCCTGGCAACTCTGCAACCCCGCTCATTACTCTGCCTTTCTGTCTTGTTTCTCATCCACAGAGCTCTTCATTTTGATGCTGGGGTGACATCTGTTCTTTGATTTTCTTTTTTTCTATTTTATCCACCATGGCTCTTGAGTGTGAGGTGGAGAAGATACATTAAATGTTGAGCATGCCGTGCTATCTTGCTTAGAACTCCATAAACATTACTTTTTGTAGACATTTAGCTTCCATCCTATGGCTGTTGATACAGGCCTCAGAATATTTCCTTCTGCTTCCGGTATCTCTCCCAAAGTCACTCACTTTATCTTCCTTCTGTCTTCTTGCTCCCTGGCACTCTCTTGCAGAGGTTATAACAAACATGTTAATAGTATGTTACATCGATGAGTTATTCTCTGGAAGGATTCTGGTTGTCACATGTGCTGCCTTCTCATTTCTTAGGCACTAAGTAATATTATGCATTTAATTTAATAACACTCTGTATTGTTCCCAGAAGAAAACAGGGGAGACCCCCAAGTTCCCTACATGGAAATCCTTGGTCCCCTAATGTCTCCCTACAGGTGTCACAGCTGTGTTCTCAGGCCGCTACCACGGGAATGCCGGGGGCACCTGCCAGAACCTGGTTGTGGTCGTGTCGTCTGCCATCGGATGCCAGCTGAGCCAGGACACCCACAGGCTCTGAGTCATCATGGTCACCACTGAGAAAATCGTTCACTGGCACTGCAGCTTGGACACGCTGGGTGAGAAGGGGATAGAAGGACCTCACGGGCCTGAAGGAAGAGTTATGGCTGCTGGTGATCCGCTCCTGTTCTACTTCCCCTGGATTTCTGCTTTGCCAGAAGCAGCAGCTGCACCCCCCCCCTCACCCCCCACCCCAGTCCCTTGTTGAAATGTAAAAGTACTCCAGGCCCACCTGTGGATTTATGTTCTTTTGCATAAATCAGAGGGCTGGGTCCTCTCCTCCTATCCAAAATTATATTCACAGTAAAGCTGCCCTCCCTTTGCACTCAAAGGTCTAACAGGAGAACAGGAGAAACCTAATGGAGGACCATGGGGAGGGGAAGGGGGAAAGAGAGTTGGGGAGAGCGAGGGACCCAAAACCTGCAGGGGGAGGGAAGGGAGGTGGTGGTAATGGAGGAGGGCCCTTGTGGGGAAGAGCACTGGGTGTTATATGGAAACCAATTTGACAATACATTATTTTAAAAAAAGAGAGAGGAGTTGGAGGAGCTTGAAAATAAAAGAATACGTGGTACTAGCCTCTCTCTGCATGGGTGCTTGAGTCAATTCAGTGCTGTGTCCCTCAGCTCTGCTCATGAATTAGTATCTCTTGGTAGCATATGATAAATGTCTACCTGTCGACCTCCATCCCACCTTGATACCTAAGTGTGGTCTTGGAATATTCCGTGTAGAGGCTGCATCCGATCGTATTAAATTGGGGTCATGACTCCCAAAGTGCTAGGCAAAATGCAGGTCACCTCCGTTCCTTCCTAACAAAGCACATGACTCTATTCTGTTAGAGCTACTCAGGCTTGTTTTTACAAAGAGCTGGGTAGACCACATTTGCTACTAAATTTTGAGACTTCTGGCATCGTTGACGATGCAATTGGTACCAGTCAAAGTTGAACTTGCCTTCTGGGTGATGAGAAAATCCTCCTTGGCGCATGAACTGGCCATCTGTAAAAACCTCACCGCAGAGACTAGAACTGAAGCCCCACGCTCTGGGTGCGTTTACAGTGCAGTGACTCCGCAGATTGGCGTCCTTGTGGGATGCGAATGGTCCTCCGCTGAGGAGACTCTTCACTGTGTCTACTCTGACAGAGCAAGTGGGAATTGCTGCAGAGCTCTCAAAGGAAGCAAAGCAGGAACTCTGGTGGGACAAGAATGGAGCTTTCGGCCCCATCATCCACATCGACACCTGCTTTGAGGAAATGTGCCGGTGTCCCTTGATAGTTTGGGTAGCTTGAAATCAGTGTCATTTTTATGTGGTCTCCTCCACTGCTGCTTCTCTGCAGCCGCTGACCACGGCGGGATCCCATCCATCGCCCTGGCCCAGGAAGAGCCTGGGCACTCAGTCCTGCCAGGGAGATGTCACAGCACCGCGCAGCAGCATGCCGCCACATCCGTGCAGATGAGCTCAAAGCCCATTAAATCACAAGACTTTCTTGTTACAGGGGCCCCTGGGTGGCTCAGTCAGTTAAGCATCCGGCTTCAGCTCAGGTCATGATCTCACAGTCTGTGGGTTTGAGCCCCCTGTCGGGCTCTGTGCTGACAGCTAGCTCAGAGCCTGGAGCCTGCTTTGGATTCTGTGTCTCCCTACCCAGCTCATGCTGTTTCTGTCTCTCAGAAAAAAAAAAAAACAAAACCAGAACAAAACAAAAAACCAAAAAAACCCCAAAAAAACATTAACAAAGACTTTCTTGTTACAAAGTTTTAGTCAATGTGGCAAAACCGTGAGAAATTAAACAGGAAAATAATTGGATATGTAAATTCATCAGGAACAAAAGACTAGAAGTTAGTTATAACACAGATTGATGATGCACATATCGACGATAGCTCATTGCCATGTGGCCCAAGAAAGTTAGAATTTTTCAAAACTAGAGTGCTCTTGGTTTAGCGTTTTTCTGCAGTCTTGATTTGTGTTCTATTTTTCTCTACAAAAGGTATGGATTGCGGAGGTCAGGAACAGGAGTTCAGTAAAAGGTGTACCTTTTTATTTTATTTGAGGGACGGTATGGAGTAAATTAGAAGTAATGGAGATGAATCTTCTAAGTCTCCTTCCCCCCAATCCTAATATATAAAAGAGTTGATTCAAAATACAGCAAAGATTTGCTAAGAATAGGGAACCCTATGAAATGCTAACTGTTTTTTAAGTAACCAGCAATATTCCCTAATGGTGGCTTATTCAGAAGAAGTTAGAAAATGATTTTGTAGATGAGTGTGTCTCATTCTGATAATAGATAATTACCAATGCATTCACTTATGATTACTTTTTCTTTACAAGAAAAAATACATTAAAAATAGTGCCTTATGCTATGGAACACAATAAAATATCCATGATCATAAGTGCTATGGGTTTGAATGTTTTTTATGTGCTAAGTACATTTTAAGTGCTTTGGCTCAGAGAGGTGGGGTCACTCGGCCACGGTCACACAGCTCACCAGTGGGGAAGGAAGGATTGGGATGCAAGCAGCGTGACTGCCCAACCCGTGCTCCTTAACACTATCCTCTTTTTCTTAGAAAATGAGTTTTTCACGGGTAAGAGGTTTGCAGCAGCTCAGCCTCTGGCGATACAACACCATTCAGCACTTTTGACCACCTTTCCTGAACAACAACCCAGTGTTAGCAGGAAGCCATGGGGCTTGATCCCAGCTTTGCAGAGCCCTTCTCTTGATTGTACCAGGTCCAGGATGGCAAAGCCTGTCCAGATTGTTCCAGGCAGAGAATTTTCCCAGAGAAAACTGAAGTGAACCATGATGGGCCACAGGACACAGCTCTGCCCACGACAGTAAATGCTTCACAGGATGACGCTCACTGCTTGCTCATAGTTCCCAGGAGTAGGAAGCCCGGGCTCTCTCAAGGCCAGAGGTGCCACCCAACAGGGTGCTGATGTTTCTTTCAGACCCGGAGCAGCCCTTGATCTCTGAGAACAATAGGAGCTTCTGTGTTCAGCAGGGCGTCATTAATGCACAGAGACCCGATGTCTGGAAGGTTCTGGTTCTGCAGGCTGGTGTCTCCACATCTCTTTGAGCTGACCCAGAAGCCCATTGATGTTCTAGAGACTGGCTTCCCTGAAGGGGATGTGTCTGTCTGAAACACCGCGCTGAGCTCTGTGGGGCTGGGATGAGAGGGAGAAGTCTATTGCTCTCTGTCTCCTTAGTCTCCCATAGGATCTCAGTCTCTGCTTCAAAAAGGATTGGCTCCAATTTAAATCCGCCTGAGCCACAGATGTGAGCTGCCTGCAGAGTCTCGGTATTCAGAGAATGTCACCACTTCAGACAGGATGCCTTGTTTGAAAACAGGTTGAGTTCAGCTCCTCTGTGTCCACTGAAAGTTTCTTGGGGTCATTTTTAAATTCAACACGCATAGAGTTAGTGCTGGTGTTTTTGCTGGATTCAGCAGATGGGAAACAAAGATGAAGAATGTGTTCTTGCAACAAACATCGAGTCTGTGGCGCCTAGCAGGTGCTGAGGCTGGGAGGGAAACATTGCAAGAGCTGTGGGAGAAGGGACCGATGCGGCTGCCTGCCACCTGGGAGGATTTCACTGTTCTGCAGTGGGGAGAGGCACCCCAGCACCAACAGATCAGCAGGGAGGGATGAACTATAGCATGTAGGTGGTGGGTGCTGTCCCTGGGTGCCAGGCACTTGCTTCTCAGGCCGATGATGGCAGTGAACTAGGGGAGAGCAGCAGGGATTACTTCTTTTTGCAGGTGAAGGAATTATTACCCTCTTCCCGGGTTTATAAAGGAGGGCAACTTTTAGGGGCAACTTTGTGCACAAGTTGAACTGTGTTCCCCTAAAAGATGTTCAAGTACTGACCCCCAGTACCCGTGAATGTGGCCCGTATTTAAAAATACAGCCTTAAGACTATACTTTCAGGGATCATTTCTATAGTTTGTTAGAAATACAGCCTTTGTGGGGCGCCTGGGTGACTCAGTTGGTTATGCTTCCGACTCTTGGTTTTGGCTCTCGGGTCATGGTCTTGTGGTTTCCTGGGGTCGAGCCCCACATCCGACTGTGTGAACAGTGTGGAATCTGCTTGAGATTCTCTCTCTCTCCCTCTCTCTCTCTCTGCTTCTCCCCTGCTTGAATGCTCTCTCTTTCTCTCTCTCTCTCTCTCAAAATAAATAAATAGACATCAAGAAAAAAGAAATACAGTCGTTGTGGGGTGATCCGGTTCAATGAGCTCATTAGGGTTGGTAGGCGCTCATCCTGTATGACCGTGTCTTTATAAAAAGGGGAAATCTGGCCCCAGAGACCGACACACACACGGGGGAACGCGATGTGAAGCATGCAGGCAGCCTGCCACAAGCCAGGGACCTACCAGCCTAGGAGAGAAGCCTGGAATCCGTCCTTCCCTACAGCCTCCAGAGGGAGTGTGGCTCTGCGGGCTTCTTGAGCCAGGACTTGTAGCCTCCAGGACTGGGAGGCCACAAATGTCTCTTGTTTCAGCCACTCCCTTTGTGGTACGTTTTTACAGAGGTCCAGGAAACTGACACATGGTAGAAGGGCGCAAACTTCTACCTGAATCTGTTTCCTTTTGCCTCTGCAACAAATGACCACCACCTATTGTAAAATAAGGCAGAAATTTCCCTCTTAGGATTCTGGAGGTCAGGAATCCTAATATCAGGTCTCAGCAAGCCAGCCTTTTTATTTTTTTTTTTTTTTGAGGCTCTAGGGGAGAGTTTATTTTCTTCCCTTTCCTAGCTCCTAGAAGCCACATATATTCTTTGGTTCATGGCCCCACCTCTGTCTTTAAACGGCATCCCTTCAATCTCTGTTCTAGACCAAGGGCTGTGTTCCAGTTCTTGGCTCCCTTCTGCCCTCCCAGGCCCTCCCAAGGCCCCTGCTTCTGAGCTACAGGGATCTTTTACTTCTCCCCCGTCAGCATGTGGACACTCAGACTCCTTTTGAGCCTGTGGCATCCAGCTCCGTGGGAATTTTTGGGCCCGTGTGCCAGGGCAGTGTTTCCAGACAGCAGACAACCCATATCTTGCCCTCAGATTCTCCTTCCCTCCCCCCATCTCTCTTTTTAAATTTTTTAATGTTTATTATTTATTTTTGAGACAGAGCATGAGCGGAAGAAGGGCAGAGAGAGGGAGGGAGACACAGAATCTGAAGCAGGCTCCAGGCTCTGAGGGCTTAGCACAGAACCCCATGTGGGGCTCGAACTCACAACTGTGAGATCATGACCTGAGTTGAAGTCAAAAACTCAAGTGACTGAGCCACCCAGGTGCCCCAATATCATTTTATAATAAGCTGGTCATCTAGTCGTGTTCCTCTGAGTTCTGTGAACTGCTCTAGCAAATAAATCCAACCCCAGGAGGCTGTCCTGGGAACCTCCCATCCCAGGATGATCGGAGGCACAGGTGAAAACCAGACCTTGAGACTGGCATCTGAACTGTGGGGGGGGGGGGTGTGGGGGAGCAGTCCTGTGGGACTCCAGGTAGAGAGTGTCAGAGTTGGGCTGAATTGTAGGACTCCAGCTGGTGTAGGAGAATTGCTTGGTGGTCTGGAATAAAACACACACCAGAGACAGGGACGGGGCATCTTGCTCCGGCGAGGTGCTGAGAAGAAAGTGGCTTTGGACTTGAGACAACGGGACCCTAGGGGACTGGGGGAAGAAAGCTTTCAAACTGAGAGAGGAGGAAGGAACCAGAAAAGGGGAGGACGCAGAGGGAAAATCAGTCTCAGATGCTGCTTCATCTGAGGGGTTGACATAGGACTGTCTTTTCCTTTAATCGGGAAAATCAAGTTGCCTAGGGAGTTATTGAGCCCACAGGACGGCCAAGGTTTCTGAGTATATGTTCTGAGGAATTAACTGTAAAGGCCCCTTCAGAGGCCAGAGGGGACTTGCAAATGAAGCTGATACATGAGAAATGGATCAGAACTGAGAATAAGTTGTTCCATGAATTTAGCTTTTTGGGGAATAGTGTCTGGCACCCAGTAGGGGCTCTACAGGTATTTGTTGAGTGAATAAAGGAGGTAATCCCAGACTGATTCATGTCCAGAAAGAACATAAGAGCAGAAATGCTAAGCCAGAAATTTCTATGAATGGAGGATGAAGGAAAGAATCTAGTGCTTTTTTACATTCATGTGAGCTCTGCAGGTTTAGGACCTGGCACCCGTGGGCTTGCTTCCCACGGATACAAGGAGAGGATTAGGAACATGGGTCCAATTCCAATCAAGCTGAAGGTCTGCTCTAGCAGGAGAGGAGCTGACGGGTAATCAAGGCTTTGCTTGCTTTTGGCTGCTTGGAAGTGCTCAGGAGTGGCTATTCCTCTGCATGTGGAATGACTCAAGTCAGGGAGGAGTCAAGAAACTCCTATGGCTTTCAGCTGGATTCTGAGTACAGCTGTCCCCCCTCACCCTCATCCGCAGGTCTGCCTTCTGCGGTTGCAGTTACCCGTGGTCAGCCGGGTCTGGGAGCCTCTTTCTGAGGTACGGTCGGATCAGGAGTACGGATCAGGAGGACCTGATGCTACGTCATAACGCCTGTGTCCGTTGTCTCCCTTCGCCTCAGCACGTAGGCATCTTCTCATCTCACATCTTCGCCAGAACGGTGAATACAGTACAGTATGATATTTTTAGAGACTCTCTCTCTCATAAATAAATAAACTTTAAAAAAAAATGGAGGTGGCACCTGGGTGGCTCAGTCAGTTAAATGTTCAACTCCTAGTTTTGGCTCAAGTCATGCTCTCACAGTTGATGAGTTCAAGCCACGTGTCAGGCTTAGCTGCTTAGGATTCTCTTGCTCTCTCCCTCTCTCTTTGCCCCTCCCCCAGCCTCCATAAATCAATAAACTTAAAAAATACTTTTGAGAGAGATCACAATCATATAACTTTTATTACAATATGTTGTTCTAATTGCTCTATTTTATTATTGTTGTTAATCCCTTACTGTGCCTAATTTATAAATTAAACTTTCTCACAGGTGTATGTATTTAGGAAAACAACACAGTATATGTAGGGCACAGTACTACCCGAGATTTCAGGCATCCCCTGGGGGTCTTGGAATATATCCACCTTGGATAAGGGGCAACGGCAGTACTTTTGAATGGCCCTTATACTTCTATTTAACACAGAAAATCTTTTTTTTATTTTTAAATTTTTTTTTATTTTTGAGAGACAGACAGCATGAGCAGGGGAGGATCAGAGAGAGAGGGAGACACAGAGTCTGAAACAGGCTCCAGGCTCTGAGCTAGCTGACAGCACAGAGCCCTATGTGGGGCTCGAACCCACGAACCGTGAGATCATGACCTGAGCCAAAGCCGGACATTTAACTGACTGAGCCACTCAGGCGCCCCTACACAGAAAATCTTGAGACGTGTGTTTTGGAAAGATGAGATATATATATTGGACTGTATAAAACCAGATTCATTCTGGTTCTGCTATATACCCAGTGTGACTTCAAGCAAGTTAATTAATCTCACCATGTCTCAGTTTCCTCCTCTGGAAAATGGGGGTAATTATGTCTCCAAACTCCTGAGATTAAGTGAGTAAACACAGGAATTAATGCAAGGAAGATATAATAGCACTCAGCACAATGGTCAGAGCTTGATATTTTATTTGCTAATCAATGGTAGTCATGTTTATTCAAATGGAGGGAGGGATGTCATTTGTTAGTTATTTGTGTTAAACAAGTAGACAGAAAGGCTTACACACCAGGCACTGTGCTAGGCACATCATGTCCACTCTCTTTGAATCTCTGCCATAACTTTCAGAAAAAAGTAGGAGCTACAGAGGTTCAGAGAGGGGCAGTAACATGCTCAGGGTAACACAGCTGCTATGTGGTGGTGCTAAGATTGGAACTCAGTGATGCCAAAGGTTTCCTTTGGGCCATGGCGTGATTCTGAAAGAGGAGAAGACCTGTGGTGTGTAACCAAAGATGACCTTTTGGTGGAGAGTGGAGACCAGTCTGTGCAGAGATGCTACATATGGATGGATCCTGGCTTCTGTTTTTGTGAGGAGGTTGGAGAGTCCTCGTTTGGAGGGAGAGATCAGAGATCCTGGGTCTTACCGTGTCAGGGCTGTCTGGGCTTTCACCCAAGTCAGTCCCTCTTGGGGCTGCAGCTGGGAGGCCAGGCGCTGGGGTGAGGCCCTGCTGGGTGGAGCTGAAGCCCACACACTCAGCGGCACAGGAGGCTGGAGGCTGTGTCCGAGCTGCGCCTGCGTCACACATGAGCTCAGTGGGAGGCCAGGGAGGGGATGTGGGCGCGGTAGGAGCCGTGGCCAGGAGGCGGCCAGAACTTTAAACAACCAAAATGACAATCAAATCCTGCAGTGCTCACTATTGGCTGATGGTAACTTTTTTTTTTTTTTTGGACACAGATGAGATGTCCTCTGGGGAGTCTCAGAAGTTTGGGGATGGAGACTGACTGCTAGCATCCAGAAGACCAGTATCAGAGAAAAATGGAAGATGTTCTTGTCTCCTTTCACAGATCAAGAAATTAAGGCTCGAGAATTAGGTGACCAGCCTAATGTCAATCTGGTAGAAAGTGGAAGAGCTTGCTTCACTTAAATCACTTAAGCTTCACTTAAATCAAGCCCAGAATTCTTCCCCCTCCCCTGCTTGAATTGGCAGTAAATCCATTAGATTTCTGTGTGGATCCAGGCAGGGTGGGGGCTTGTGCTGATGGAGGATTAAAATCAGATGCATGGGTATCATGTGGACTGCCTCTTCCGTAAGGCACACTACAGCTTCAGCAGTGGCCTGCAAGCCGAGGCTGAGCTCTCCTGGGTTTGTGTCTTTCTCCCCCAGGACAGATGTGGCCCTGGAGACCCATCTGAAGCCCACAGGGAGCACACAGGAAGGTTACAGGGAATAGACACCAGTTCCTTGAGGAGAACATGGTGGCATCTTCAAGGTGTTAATGAATGAGCCCGAAGGAACTTCAGAGAAGTAACATCAGTACCACCTAAGTCTCAGATACCTGATTGCACAGGTGAGAGTGGCAAACTGAAGAAATTACAGGTTATGAAAAGGAAGAAGCATGTTCTTATCTAGAACCGTAAAAGAAACTTTGGCATTTGGAGCAGCCACAGCAGTAGGGCCCCCCCCCCCCGAGGCCAGACTCTCCCACCCCAGGAGTCTACCACTTGCATTTCTATGAATCTGGAGTCCAGGTGGCCCTGAAGGTAAACCTGGACACTGGGCCAGGTGTGCAAGGACCAGGCAGAGCTAGTGGGGATGGGAGACCGCCTGGAGGGGGCCGGATTCTGCGAGAGCTGGACGAGCAGGGTGCATTTGAGGGTTGCTATGTCTTCTCTCCCACCACTCCCTTCAGAAGGCTCTGCTGGGCACCTGTCCCCTCTTGTTGACATCCTGGGTGGAGCCTCCAGCCTTCAGTTCTCTGTGGGAGCATTAGCCTGCTGGAGTGCTGGAGGGATTATCATCCCTCCATAGATGGGTGTCGGTTCCTTGGGCACGTCTGTGTGTAAACACTTCTCACGCAGGTGTGTATTATAGAAGTATTCTTAAACTTCTGTGGACACACATCAATAAGGGCTCCTGCTGAAATGCAGACTCTGGGGGCATTAACCAGGGAAAGCCCTAGAAATAAATCAGGGTCCATATGTTTTGATGGACATCCTACAACATAATGTCTCTTTGGACCCTTCTAAAGAGATTTCTGTAAAGGTTAAATCTGTAATTATTTACCTTCATCCCCACAACAACCCATTTTTAAAAAGAGACAAATAAAAAAACAAAGGGAAAACCTCAATAAGTGTACATATATATATATATATATTTTTTTTTTTTTTATAAGCAAAAAGAACCATGAAGTTAACACTGAACTGGTCAGTTCAAGGAGTGGGATGTTTGGGGAGGGTAGGGTAAATTTTTTCTTTATATCTCCTATTCTGTTTGACTTGTTACAATAAGCACATACTACTTAAAAATGATAATTGTAGACTTGCAAAGAGAATTCTGAGATATCCTTCATTCAGCTTCCCATAATGGTGTCATGGTTCACTTGTCCAACACTAAGAATTAGTGCCGGCACAAGATGATGAAGTAGAGTACAGACTCGGACTTTATTCGAATTTCCCCACAACGTCCTTATTCTGTTCCAGGACCCCATCCGTGTCCTACATCATGTTCAACCATCCTTTCTCCTTAGTGTTGTCCAATGTGGGACAGTTTCTCAGTCTTGTCATTTATGACCTTGACAGTTTCCAAGAGTACTGGTCAGGAATTTTGTAGAATGCCCCTCAGTTTGAGTCGCAGAATATTTTTTCATGATTAGATAGACTGAGGTTGTGGATTTGGGGGAAGAATGTCGGGGAAGTGAGGTGCCCTACTTAGGTGAGGTGCGTAGCATTAGGTACATGACATAGATATGTCTGTAACTGCTCATGTGAACGTTCATCACATGGTGTCTGACAGATTTTGCACCAGAAAGTTGCTGTTTCCCCTTTCATAATCAAGAACTACTTGGAAAGAGGATTCTTTGAGATTACCAAATACCTTGTTTCTCCTTGAACAATCACCCACGAAGGTTAGTATTCACTGATGGATCTGACAGCAGTTATCACTGTTCTGCCTGTATGGTGGTTTTATATTTTCCCTCCTTTTTCTATTTGTTAGGAATCCCCGTCAGGAAGAGTTACCACTTCTCCCTTGTTTGTTTATAGGTATTTTTATTAAAGCACGGGGATGGGACAGGCGGGAAGAGCTGCCCTCCCCTAGTTATTTATTTAATCATTTAAAAATATCAGTATGGATATTTCTTTAACTAATTTTTAATTTAATTTATTTATTTGGGGGTTCCGATAAAATATCATAGTTACTTATTTTATTGCTCAGCCTGTTCCAGCTTTGGCTAGTGGGAGCTCTTTCATGGTGGCTTTTGTGTCCTTTTGACATGATATATGGCTTTTATCATTAAAACAGAACAAATAAGCCCAAATAATTAAAATTGCTGTTCATTGCTTTTTATTATCTTCCGCTGCTATTTATTAGAACAGGAGAGGATGCCGGGACAGCCGGGAGGCAGCTTGCCTTCACGTGAGTTACACAGACAAACCCTTAACAGCTGGTGGATTTTTTTCTTCTTTCTTTTGTATCACAAGGTGCAGTTCTCTTTAGTATATGAGGCTGGATTGTACTAGAATAGAAAATCAGGAATCTCTCTAGGTTATGAACATCCAAATTTGTTGTTGTTTTTTTAAATCACAAAGAATGGCAAGCACTTTGTGTTGAAGAGGCGCATGAAAACCATGAACCCTGAGTGTTGCCAAAACTTCACGTGGAGAGAAAATTGCAAATAAATTCCAGAGTATTGTTTTGTCTGATTTTACAGTCAAAGGCAGAGAAGATGACTGAGCCGAGAAAATCAGATTGCAAGGTTAATTCAGTATTGGTAAAGGAAAATGCTACTCACTACTGCATGCTGTATTGAAGAGGCCGGGAGATGGCCCCTGAGGCTGACAGTATCTTTGAAGCACTGGTCAAAATTCTTTGGGGGTAATGAGCTTAAATAGAGAAAAAAAAATAGTGGCTGTCCAATGATGCTATTTCAGCATCATTCAGCCTGGTTCAAGATCAGCATTTGAGACAAAACTCCAAGAGAAGATTAACATTTTGAGGAGGTCTTATCACTGCCAGACATTGGATTGAACAATTCTGTGAAGGCAGCTCCATCTAGCTATCATGATAGCCAGTGTGTGGAAACTACTGTGCTAAAAATCAGGGCATTTCCCTTTTTCATGTGAAGATTTGTGAGCTGATCTCAGAATCCTGAGATTTGTATGGAAATTAACCTTGCCGGGATCTGTCACTCTATTTTTGGGATACCTGGTGAAAGACTTTTTCAAACTTTCAAACATGTTAAATCTCCACAAAGCTTGATACAGAAGATATTCTCAGTGCTTCCCCTGGAGCCTGTGAGTCTCTTCCAGGTTTCAGCACTCATGTTACAGTTTGTGCTTTGCTTCCATTACTTGTGCTTGCTATTTTCTTCCAGGTCCACCTTTGGGCAGGTGCAGGGAGCCTAAGTGCCTCTGGGAGATTGCAGCCCCTGGAAGTTTGCAGACAGTGACTGTTGAGCTGGGTATGAAAGTGTTTCTCCCTTGTGTTGAGGTGAGGGGAAATTCTGGAGTGTAACTCATCCTCCAGAGCTCCCCAAGGGACCAGGCCATGGCTGGGACCTTGAAAGGCCCCTTTGCCTGTCCTGCTTCTCTTACTCCATTACAAGTTTCTCCTTAATAAGTTCCATCAACTTGCATTCTCACCTAGGATGCCTCCTAGGAGCCTGGCTTAAGATAGTTGGCATACTTGACAGTTAGATTTGAAGCTCTGACTACAGAAATCATGCAACTTTAAGAGATAAGCACCCACCTCACTTGTCAGTAAAGAAATTATAGCCACAGTTTATCTATAGTTACGTTACGTTGGTGTTAAATTTTCTTGTGAGTGTTTGGATTGGGTGATATGCTTGTCTTCAAGGGAAAAAAATTTCATCAATGTGTGTTGGTGGATTCAGGGTATACATTACCCTCCCCCCCACATTGTGACTGAAAAGCACACTTAAAACTTTGCAAGGAATCCACTCCTCACAAGTACTCAGTCTTTGCCAGATCTCTTACAGGTGTTATTGGAAGTCAAACTTGATTTAGTGGCCAAGACAACTTACATCAAATTGACTTTAAACATTTGCAGAAGTAAATTATCTCTCTCATTTCCTAAAAACAAAAAGAGTAAGTATTGTAAAAGTAACAATTGTAAACTATTATCCATTTAAAAAATATATTTCTGGTTTTGAAAAAATTTTTAAATGTTTTTGTTTATTTTTGACTGACAGAGACAGTCAGAGCATGAGTGAGGGAGGAGCAGAGAGAGACACACACACACAGAATCTGAAGCAAGCTCCAGGCTCTGAGCTGTCAGCACAGAGCCTGACTCGGGGCTTGAACTCACAAACTGTGGGATCATGACCTGAGCAGAAGTAGGACGCCCAAATGACTGAGCCACCCAGGCGCCGCTATTTTCCATTTTCATCAAGTATGCAAAAGAAAATAAAAGGTATGCAATAGACTTGATTGATGTTGAAAATGATCTTGGGTTTATTTTAGCTGTCATTTTTGACTAAAGAGAGAAAAGCTGGGATAGGCTGTGGGAAGCTGCCAGAAGAATAAAGATCAGCTGCCTGTAGGCAGGGAAGTGTTACTCCCAATTCAGGGCTGGAGACAGCCAGTCTGGGCTTTCTTTTTTTTTTTTCCCATAATATTTTATTGTCAAATTGTTTTCCATACAACACCCAGTGCTCTTCCCCATAAGTGCCCTCCACCATCACCACCACCTCTTTTCCCACCTCCCCCTTCCCCCTCAACTCTCAGTTCATTTTCAGCATTCAATAGTCTCTCAAGTCCTGCATCCCTCTCTCTCCCCAACTCTCTCTCTCTCCTCCGCTCCCCCTGGTTCTCCATTAGGTCTCTCCTGTTTTCCTGTTAGACCTATGAGTGCAAACATATGGTTTCTGTCCTTCTCTGCCTGGCTTACTTCGCTCAGTATGACACCCTCAAGGTCCATCCACTTTCCTACAAATGGCCATATGTCATCCCTCTCATTGCCATGTAGTACTCCATTGTGTATATATACCACATCTTCTTGATCCATTCATCAGGTGATGGACATTTAGGCTCTTTCCATGATTTGGCTATTGTTGACATTGCTGCTATGAACATTGGGGTACATGTGCTCCTATGCATCAGCATTTCTATCTCTCTTGGGTAAATCCCCAGCAATGCTATTGCTGGGTCATAAGGGAGTTCTATGGATATTTTTTTGAGGAACCTCCACACTGTTTTCCAGAGCGTCTGCACCAGTTTACATTGCCACCAACAGTGTAGGAGGGCCTGTCTCTCCACACCCTCGCCAGCATCTATAGTCTCTTGGTTTGTTCATTTTAGCCACTCTGACTGGTTTGGGGTGGTATCTCAATGTGGTTTTGATTTGCGTTTCCCTGATGATGAGTGATGTTGAGCATCGTTTCATGTGCCTGTAGGCCATCTGGATGTTCTCTTTGGAGAAGTGTCTGATCATGTCTTCTGCCCATTTCTTCACTGGGTTATTTGTTTTGTGGGTGTGAAGTTTGGTGAGTTCCTTGTACATTTTTGATATTAGCCCTTTATCTGATATGTCATTTGCAACTATCTTTTCCCATTCTGTCGGTTGCCTATTAGTTTTCTTGATTGTTTCCTTTGCCTTGCAGAAGCTTTTTATCTTGATGAAGTCCCAAGGGTTCAGTTTTGCTTTAATTTCCCTTGCCTTTGAGGATGTGT
>PJEM01016032.1:0-27503 GCA_004023845.1 Helogale parvula | reverse complement strand
TAACTAACTGGTACTTAACCTGTTAATTTCTGTATAAGTCTAATTACATGAAATAGAAGTGGGGGTTTTGATTTTTTACTTTGCTTTTCTGTTTGGAGTGTCATTGTAACTACTGTATTGTAAATGACGGAAAATAATTGCATATGTTAAAAAAATAAATAGTGTTATATTAAAAATAAATAAATAAATTAAAAAAAAATCCTCGAGGAGAAAGTAGGAAACAGCCTCCTTGACCTCAACCGCAACAATTTCCTACTCGACACATCCCCCAAAGCAAGGGAAATAAAAGCAAAAATGAACTATTGGGACCTCATCAAGATAAAAACCTTCTGCACTGCAAAGGAAACAATCAAGAAAACTAATAGGCAACTGACAGAATGGGAAAAAATAGTGGCAAATGGCATATTGGATAAAGGGCTAGTATCCAAAATCTGCAAGGAACGCGCCAAATTCCACACCCAAAAAAACGAATAACCCAGTGAAGAAATGGGCAGAAGACCTGAACAGACACTTCTCCAAAGAGGACATCCAGATGGCCTACAGACACATGAAACAACGCTCAGCATCACTCATCATCAGGGAAATACAAATCAAAACCACACTGAGAATTTCACAGAATAATCTTAAAGTTTATCTGGAAAAATAAAAGGGAAGAATAAACCCAAAACTTTGACCAAAGACCAATAGGGGTGGAAGGGAGGGATGTAACTGTATCCCATTAACATATTTTATAAATTATATAATTAAGTGACAACTATCACAGCAGTGTGGAAAGCTTTACATATATTCAAAGTGAGATCAGTGAGACTGAATATGAGGGCCAAGTTTCTAAATGAGCTGAGTATATAAAAATCTTGGTGTATTAGCTGTAGCAGGCATAACACAGTTTATGTTATTTCAGCAGACCGAACAATGTTAATACATATGAACACATTTTATTTATTCAAATATTTCATTTTAAGTACAATTGGCAATTTTGTATTTCTTTTTTTATTGAAGCATAATTAACATACAGTGTTATGTTAGTTTCAGGTTACAATTTAATCGTTCAACAATTCTATATATTTCTCGGTGCTCACGGTAGTGAGTTCTTAATTCCCTTTATCTGTTTCACTTATCCCCCAACCCAGCTAGTAGTTTCCTATTTCTCAAATATTTCGCTTAATGAATCCAGGATCCCATCCTTGAACAAGCAATAGAGCAATAGAGCGTTCTTTGAATTTACATACAAGTTTTAGGAGGCAAGAACACATTTTTTAACAAGTCTGTCCTCAGAAGAATATGCACAATGTGTAATAGAATGTCAGGTGTTGATGGAGACAGATGTAATTCTCATAAGAAGTGTTGCATATTTTTTAAAGTGAAATTTAGTGATGTGTGCTTAATAATATCTACTGTAAAAATTGCAAAATTGATTTAAAAATGGTAAGTAAATAATTGCATAGAAATGTTGATGATGCTTTTAAAAAGAAACCTTATAATCTATGCTGTTAGCATCAACATGTATTAAAGGACAGATTTTTAAAATCTTTTATTTATTTTTGAGAGAGAGAGAGAGAGAGAGAGAGAGAGAGAGCAAGCGCAAGTGGGGAAGGAACAGAGAGAGAGGGAGACACCAGATCTGAAGCAGGCTTCAGACTCTGAGCTGTCAGCATGGAGCCCGATACAGGGCTCGAACCCACAAACTATGAGATCATGACCAGAGTTGAAGTCAGACGCTTAACAGACTAAGCCACCCAGGCACCCCTGAACAGAAAAATGAACAGAATTTTTAAGAAACCTCTGGGGTTTTAGGGTTTCCATAAGTGAATGGAAACTACATTGAGCCAAACCTTGGGGGGAAATACTTAGTGTTTTCTATGCATAAGACTGATAGATTTGACTGCCTAAATTTTTATGATGTATGTGGCAAACTGCACTTAAAATGAAAATGTAAATAACAAACCATGAACAAAAGTTTTCACAATATACAGAATAAACCATTAATAAAATTACTATCTAAAGTTCTTAGTTGAGAAAAAGACAACACTAATATAAAGATGGGCCACAGGAGTAAGCAATTTACACTGGATCATCTTTGGTCTCTTAGTTCTTTAATTTGCTTTGGTTAATCAAGTGTTTAAAAGTAGAGGATTAATGGGGCACCTGGGGGGCTTAGTGTCCGACTTCAGCTCAGGTCATGATTGCATGGTTTGTGAGTTTGAGCCCCACATCAGGCTCTGTGCTGACAGCTCGGAGCCTGGATCCTGCCTCAGATTCTGTGTCTCCTTCTCTCTCTGCCCCTCCCCTGCTCGCACTCTGTCTCTCTCTGTCTCTCAAAAATGGATAAATGTTAAAAAAAATATTTTTAAGCAGAGGGTTAGTAATATTGATTAGTGTTCTGTTTATATTCTGTGCTTATTTTTTAAATGTGTGTTAATTATTTTTTCTTATTGATTGATTCGAGAAAGCTCTTTGTCATATGTTGCAAAAGCTTCATGATTTGTCATTTTTAAAAGTTGCTTCATTAGTGTCATGGGCTGTAGAGAAATTTTAATTTTTTATGTGGTTAAAATTATCATTATTTTATGATCTGCTAATTTGAATTGTGTTTACATTTCTATATTAAATTTACTTACAAAACATATCCATTATTCTTACTTAGAAAAAATAAGGTTAAATAAAATGGGAGAAAAAGTTTTTTGTGCCATTTTTGAGGTTTTAACATTTTTATTTTTTTTAAAGTAAACATAAATCACAATTACAGATAATAGAGTATAAAGGAATGACAAAAAGATTACTAAGAGGTATAATTTATGGGATCTATCCCATAAGCTGAACTTAGGAAAAATTTATAGTCTGTATACTTTATTGCTATTATTGTTAATTTTTTGTAAAGTTATTTATTTTATTTATTTAAGTAGCCTCTACACCCAACATGGGCCTCGAACTCACCACCTCAAGATTAAGTGTCACATGCTCCTCTGACTGAGCTGGCCAGGAGCCCCTATATACTTTATTATTAAATGTAAAAGGGTAAATGTAAAAGAACTAAGTATCAGATGCAAGATACTTGAAGAGATATAATAGATATTAAAGATATCTATTATAAAGATATACAAGATATTAAGCAAAAGATATACTAAAGGTAAACTCAATATATATTAAGATTTAATATATGTAACCAATATTAATATGTACTTAATTTAAAAAAATTTACATGAGAGACATATGTACATATGTATTATATGTATTTAGATTATAGATCTATACTTTCTTAAAAAGATAAGCAAAGAAACAAAAAAGATATATAGACTACAGGCAAATATTACTATATTACAAATTCTTTGTTTTGAACATTAAATTTACCAAATTAAAATAAATTATTTTAAGAGCAAAAATAAATGAGTAGCAGGATTAACAAAAAATCAAAGTCCCATTTTTTTAAAACTGTAAGTGAATTTCAGATATATTGAGTAAGAAAATGAGGAAAAATTTCCCCCTCAAACACATAAAACAAACTATCAGAAAAATGAGAGTAATCAAATCCTCTAAATAGTTTTACAATAAATAAGTTGGTTTTTATGAAAAAAAGGATAACAAGAAACAACCAAAGATGACAGAACTCCTGCATAATTAAGTAAGATGTAAATGTTTAAAAGTTATCAGAAGTTTATTTCCAATGGAAGAGCAAACATAAGATGCTTTTATTGGAAGTGTATTTTTAAAAATATAAGTAGTTTTAGAACATTAGTAACCTCTAAAAACATCACCTAATTCATTTTATGAAGCAATATTATAGCTAGGGAAAGATAGTTTATAAAAGGGCAACTCACTTTTGAACATAATATGGAAATGTGAAATAAAATATGATACATGATCTGTCAGGAGAATAAAGAATAATATTCTCTGACTAAATAAGTTTCTTTTTTCCATTGAGGAGTTCAAGGATAATTAATATATTTAAATATATTAATATGTAAGAGAGGAAATATATGCCCATCTCTTTTTAAAATGGTTTATGAGAAAATTCAACACCCATTCTCAAGAAACAAAATTCAAAGCCTAATACCTGTCAGTATAATAGAAATTACTCCTTTTTTTTTTTTTTTATCAAGGAAGATGCTTTCAGTTCCAAAAAAGCAGCTGGATCACACTTTAGAATGAAAAATTAGAGGCATTTCTATTTAAGTAAGAAAGAATTCTCATAATCCATGCCATCCATACTTAACACAGTTCTTTAAATTTTGACCAATGGGATAAAACGAGAATAAAAATTACAAGATGTAACAATTTGAAAGTGGATAACACAGTTACGGCCCCTTACGTGGGACTGAATTCTCTAACTGGAGAATCCAAGTGAGTAAACTGAAAAATTACTAGGCTATTAAATGAGTTCAGTACAAAGTTTGGTCGAAAGAAACACTTAAATTAAAAGCTCTCATCTTTCTATGTGCTAGTGAAATGATGATATTAAAAAATACCTTTTCTGAGAGCAACAACACTGTAAGATACGAGTTAGAGTTCACAAGAAATGTGTAGAAATACGATGAAAAAAAAAAGGGCTGTAAGTGGAGTAATGTGCATGGTATTGAATTAAAATAAAAAAAGAAATATAAGACCCCTGGGTGGCTCATTCGGTGAAGTGTTGGACTCGGTTTCAGCTCAGGTCATGATCTCATGGTTTGTGTTCAAGCCCCACGTTGTGCTCTGCACTGACAGCACAGAGCCTGCACAAGATTTTCTCTCCCTCTCTTTCTGCCCTCCTTTGTTTGTACTTGTTCTCTCCCTCTCCTCTCAAAAAATAAACATTAAAAAAAGAAATATAAAGTTATCACTTCTCTCTATAGTATCTAAAAGTTTTGTGGGATTGAATGAAAAGCACTTTGGAGGGCACAGTGCTTCATCATATTATTCAGAAACTCACCTGGAACTTTAGAATTGCCAGGAGCGTTTGACAAACCAGAAAGATGACAAGGGACTTGCACTAGCGCGTGAGCAACGTGCAAGGGTGTGCTTTGTGGCTCTGTGGACATCCAGTCTGGTTTAATTGCAGGGACAGACAGATTAATCAATGAAACAGTACAAAGAGAGCAGAAACAGCCTCATGTAAATATGAATTTCGTAGAAGATAAATGTGGCATTTCAGATCAGTGGGGAGAAGATGAAGAATTCAGTAAGTCAAATTGAGTCAATTTGCTGACCACGTGAAAAAATAAAAGGAGATCTTTAAGGCAGAACATGCACTAACAAACTTCAGGTTGATAAAATATTTAAATATGAAATTTGAAATCGTAGAAAGATTTTAAAATGCATGAATATTTATCTGGTGGACTGTAAGCAAGTATTTTCTAAGAGTATATGTAAAGGCATGACCCATAAAATAAAGGACCGATAGATGAAGTGCTTTATGTCAAAGTGATCATGGATAAAACTGGATGTCAGGCCCCAAACTTGGGGTCATGCCCTTTAATAAGAGTGCTCCCAAAGCAGTAATTAAATGACCAACACAGAAGAGAAAATGGGCAAAGAAAATTAGCAGGAAGTTTTATAAAGATGGGGCCAATGAACGTATGAAAAAAACTTCAATCTCACTGGAAATTATAGTTACCATTAAAAGGAATAACATATGTTATGCAGTTATTTAAAACATTTTTAATGTTTATTTATTTTTTAGAGGGGGAGGGGGGAAGAGAGAGAGGGAGACACAGAATCTGATACCAGTCTCCAGGCTCTGAGCTGTCAACACAGAGCCTGATGGAGAGCTTGAACTCGGAAACTGTGAGGTCGTGACCTGAGCCGAAGTCGGATGCTTAACTGACTGAGCCACCCAGGTACCCCTATATATGTAATGTATATAGCTCAGTGCCAGGAACATCAAAAGTTCTAGACAAGTATTAAGTATTCCTTGCAATGATTCTACTATCAGCATACAATAGTGGCATAGGGATGATCTTCTTGGTAGAAGAATAAAAATCATACATCTCTAAGGTCTGATTTTGCAATGCATAACCAAAGTGTTGAACAAATATCCTGGGATAGATTGTTCTCATTTACATATTTATTCTAATAACATCTAATGAAATCCTCTTTAAGGTTTTATTTCCAAGATGTTCGTTGCAGCATTTATTACAATAGTTTCCATCCAAGTGGGTACAGTAGAAGATGAGGTAAGTGGAGGAACATTTCCATGATGGAGAATGATGTGGCAGTTAGCAGGGATGTAGGAGACAATTTTCTGACATTAACCCAGCCCCAGGACATCAGGAGGGAATGGACATTACAGTTACAGCATGTGTGTATATATCTAGGAGAAATGTATACATGTCTTTAAAGATGATCAGTGTTAGTACCATACTGTTCCTCAGAAAATTAAAAATAGAACTACCCTGTGACCCAGCAATTGCACTACGGAGTATTTACCCAAAGGATGAAAAAATGCTGGTTTTAAGGGGCACATGCACCCCAATGTTTATAGCAGCATTATTGACAATAGCCAAATTATGGAAAAATCCCAAATGTCCATCAACTGATAAATGGATAGAGAAGATGTGGTGTATATATATGATGGAATACTACTCAGTTATCAAAAAGCATGAAATCTTGCCATATGCAGCAAAAAGTTTGGATTGAACAAAGTGTATGATGCTAAGTGAAAAAGTCTGTCACATAAGGACAAATACCATATGATTTCATTCATGTGGAATTTAAGAAGCACAACAGATGAACATAGGGGAAGGGAAGGAAAAATAAGATAAAAACAGAGAGGGAGACAAACCATGAGACTCTTAAATAGAGAGGACAAACTGAGGGTTTCTGGAGGGGTGTTGGGAGGGGGATGGGCTAGATGGGTGAGGGGCATTAAGGAGGGAACCTGTTGGGATGGGAGTTACATGTAGAGATGAATTACTGGATTCTATTTCTGAAACCAATACTACACTGTATGTTAACTAACTTAAATTTAAATAAATAAATTCAAAATTTAAAAACTAGAAAAAAAAGAGCTTATCACTGCTTACGTCTGGTGGAGGGACCACAGTAATTTTGATTTTCTGTGTGTGTTTTTGCACTTGTGTGTATTTTTCAAAATTTTCTGTAACGAGCGGGTGGTAATTTGTAAGTGGAACGATAAAATTCCCACTGGTAAGTACGACTTTTTCATTTTTGAGGAGAAAACTACTGGGAATCTGAGAGTGGAGATTTGGAGATTTGGGATGGGCCCTGTAGAATCACCCCACCACAGCCCTTCGTTAACAGAGGAGATGGGACACGGCTCACAGGGCGGAGCGGCAGGAGCCACAAGGCTGACAGGTGCCGAAGGGGGCCAGGCGCTGGAGTCGGGCTGGGACCCACGATGAGCTGCGTGGCAGAGGAGTCCTGTGCCTCCTTCTTTATTGGCACTGTGTCAATAAAAGCAGGGGCATTAGCTGTGTCAACAGAGGGCTTGAGTGGCAGCACCCTAAATCTTCGCAGATAGGTCACGAATTACATATAGACCCACAGACTAGAGGTAGAAGACTCTGGAGGGTCTGTGGTCCAGCTCTCACATCTGCAGGGATCTCCATTGTGATTCACAGTCTGTGCTCCCCTCCAGGGATGGCAGACCTACCCGCCTGTGACCTCAATGATCTGTTCCTGGATGGAAGGCATGGAGCCCCACGGATCCCTTTCTGCAGTGGGTGCTGCTATCTCAGAGGGCAAGGAAGATGCGTGGAGATATGTTTTGGGAATGGATTCTCTTTGGCTGTCCTGAGAGGTAGCACCCAAGACAGGGGCCTGTGAGGTTGACCACGTGTGTTTTGGGTAATAGGGTGAGGAAAGCCCCAGAAGGTGCCACCCAGGCACCTGCCCATTTTACTTCTACAGAAAGCAGCCGTATGCGCCGGGCTCTGTGCTAAGGTTGGACACATTCAGCCCCTGCCTCCTGGCTTCTGTCTTCTTGGCTCCATTCTCTGGCATAAAGCCGTCAAGGACTTCCTGTTACCACTGAGACAAAAGTCCTGCAAAGCCACTTGTATTCACTCAGTTTCGTCTCCTCCATAGCTTGCTGACTCCTCCTCCATTATCTCCCCTAATCACAGACCATTGAATTTTGACTTCTTGAACACCTATTCAAACCTCTTTCAGGAAGCGTTCCTTGATTTCTTAAGACTTGGTGAGTCTCCTCGCCATGTTACAGCACTTTACATGTGGCTTGAGCCCCACGGTTCCACTCTTAATTTCTCACTTAGTTGTCTCTTTGTCTTAGTTGACTCAGTCCTGGGATGATGGGTTGGTCTTGGCCATTTGGTCTACCTAGTGGTTCATGGTCTTTTTATGACGGATTCCCTTATACGTGAAAGACTGAACTCTATTGCAAAAGATGCAGCCTCTCTTTGCAGGAAATATAATAGGGGAGACAGACTTATGGGGGTGCCTTGAAGAGATGTACATTCAAGGGACAGTCATAGGAGGTGAGAGATGAGTGGCTAATGCGCACTGAAAGCAAGCATGTTCTGTTACCGTGGGCCTAGTGTGGGAAGCAGGCCGTCAGAACACACCCAGCAGAAGAGAGTTCTGGAACATAGGGCTGCTATTTCAGACTCACTGGCAGTTGCAGGTCTCCTACCGTGTGTCCAGCTTTGGGCACTGTGGAGCCTCGGTGAGGTCCCAGCCCTCTGAGCCCCTGTGTCTGTACCCTTGTTGCACCGGGAATCTTTCATGACTTCCTGCCAGTCAGGCGTGAGGATGCGGGCTGCACTTGCTGGGGAGGGAGGGGTGGGCTGGCCTTGCCCACCGGCAGCACCATATGCCCACGCCTTTGCCTATTCCTGTCATGTCCCTGGGCTGCCCAGCTGTCACCATCATAATTACCGCAGCCACGGCCGAGGGAAGTGTGTGGTTGCGGGGACCCTCCGGTCTCCTTAGAACTTTACTACTGTTGTTATAGCTTATCAGGACATGGCCTGCCTTCTGTTGGTCTCTTGAAAACGGCTGTAATTCCCATCCATCATGGGGGCAAGCCAGCTGCTGCAGGGGCGGCTGTCAGGGAGAGGGCTTTGCATGCTCCCTGACGTGCTGGCCCTGACCTTGGGGAGATGTCAGCTCCAAGCCAAGTGCCATTCTTGGGATGGCGTGTGGGCCATCTTTTTTTTTCTCTTAACCCTGGGTGGCTGCTTTGTGCTTTGTGCTGTGGCCCTACCTCCTGGTCTGTTGCCTCGTGTCTACCCTGGACCGTGAACTTCCCCAGTGATGGGGCCACAGGCAATCTTCTACTTTGAAAGCCTTTGTCTTAGGTTTTAAAATGTCATTTCCTACATTATAAAAGGAATATATGATTATAGTTACAAGGTAAATAGATAACATATATTGGCTATTTACCATGTTCCAGACTTTATAATCTTACAAGGACCTTCTAACTTATTACTCAGAACAACACCATGATAGGCACAGGATTCCCATCATTTAGGTAAGGAGCCCTGTCCACACAGTTATGTAACTTGTCCCGTGTCACACCGCTAGCAAGGTGGGCTTCTGGGAGACTCCAGAAGTCTCATTTCAGGGTCCACACATATGCCTCATTTTAGGAAATTTGAAAAACAAAAAAGTAGAAAAAGTCACTAATATTTTCACTTTCCAAACATAACTCATTATGGTCTTATATATTTCCTTTCTTGATTTTTCTACTCATTGTTTTTTTCCATAATTGTGATTATGTTGTGTAATCAATTTTGTCTTATTCTTTTAAAATTAATGTTTACATGAACATTTTCTCATGATTCTATAATATGAAAAATATTCTATTTTAAGGGTTTACTATCTTTTACTAGTCCCTGTTTGTTGCTTATCGGCTTGCCTCCAACTTTCCTAGGTAACTGACAGTGATATTGGAGGGTGTGTCCGTGTTACTTACTATATATTTAGCTTCTTGTTAAGATTTGTATATTCAGTATCTAAATTGTTCTTGAGATAACTCCATGAGGTAAGGAAATATTAACCCTTCCATGTTACAGATTGAGAAACTGAGGTTTAGACAGTTAAATAAATCACCAATGTTACTTAGCTAACAAGGGCCAACACCAGAATGGAAGCTAATGTCAGTTTGACAAAGGCCATACTTTTGTCCATTAGTCTATACTTTGATCATAATGCTTTTTCCATATTATGTTTTTAGTTAAAAAAAAAGTTTGGATGTACTACCACGAGTGGAGTTATTGAGTCAAAGGGGGTCACCGTTTTTAAAGCAAGTTAGGAGTGTGCGTTCTGTTCCTACTGTTATCTTTCTCTTGCTGTCACTGCATGTAATCACTGAGCCCGTTGAGCCCCAGTTCTTAATGGTTTGTGACAACTCAAGTTTACTTCTTGCTCATGCTCCATGTCCTTCCTGTGTTGGCTGGGCTCTGCTCCAGGTGTCCTCACTCTGGGACGACTGATTGCAGAGTCACCATCTGGAATGCTGCTTGGTCACTGTTGCAGATGGAAGAGAGCTCTGGGCGTCTCCCACCAGCAGGGAAGTGATCTGGCCCCGAAGTGACAAATATCCCTTCTGCTCATAACTCATTGGCCAAAGCTAGTCACGTGGCCCACCCACACGGAACTGGGGAGCGCAGGCCTTCCTGTGTCCTGAGAGTAGAGAGGGCTGGGAATGACTGCTGAAGGCCCTATGACTAACAGTCATAAAAGTTGCTCATTTGATATTTGAAAATAGTCACACATTGTTGTTTTATTTGACATTCGTTTTGTTGGTGTTAGTATTCCTTCATATTTTCTTGGCCAGTGGGACCTTCTCTTTTGTAACTTGTTTGTCCTGTTCTTAGCCCATTTATCTGCGCTATCTTAATGCTTTTCACAAATGGTTTCCTGATGTGTTGGTGTCTCTAAATGGGTCTTTGATGAGTGAAAACACATGGTGTCTCAAAAGCCAATTTTCCGTAGATATTTTTAAACCTATATATATAAATTACCCTATTAATTTCCTTCTGTTTTCTTAAAGAGGTCTCCCAGAATTTATGTTGATTTCAGATTAAGCATTAATGTAAGTTCAGCTTTTAGTTACTCCATTAAAGCTGAGGGAGTTTCCAGAGTTCCAATAGGTTTTAGCAACTGGGTTTTAAAACCTGGTGTCTTCTTGGGCTCTTTCCTCTCCCTGGACCCACGCAAATCACTGGACACCTGGCCCTGAGTGTCCTTTCTATGACCACATTGGTCACTGTGTCTGCCTTGTCCTCCCCACGTGACAGGGGACACCTGGATGATTGAAATAGCTCTCTCACTGGTGCCTTAGATGAAGGAGAGCCCATTCTAATTGTATCATCTCTCCCCTCAAAATTCTTCATAGTGGCTTCCTTTGTCCAGGGGGACCCATTTACCATGGTTGTGCACAGCAGAGTTTTAGATGGGGCACAAAGGAACAGTTTGTATAGACATAAGTAAATTTTCATGTGTATTGGAAAGGTAATTATGTAGCATAGTAAATTTGTGCATTGACAGGTATTATTGCTTATGATGAGTCTATGAGTAAAAGTGAGTAAAGGGTAAACATTTAAAGGAAACTAATAAGTTGGTGATATAATAGGGACCACATGGATTTGGCAAAGATACTGGGTTAGTGTATAAGTGACAGAAGTTTGGGAAAGATTGTCCCCCAGTCTAGCATCCAAACATTACAGTTTCCATGGACCATCTCCAATCTAGCTATCTAGCCCTATGCTCCTCCCCCCATCCCATTACTTATTCCTGTAATTTACAAATACTCATATTCCCTCAAAGTTCCTCAGCTGTAAAAACTTTCTCTTTGCTTTTGAGGGGTCCTGGCTCACTTTTACTTATATTTCCCTTAATTGAGACAATTGTTCAATGTCTTACTTTCCCTTCCAGGTATTTATTTGGAAACACAGCCTGGCTTTCTTTCAGTGGCCAGGTTTAGCCTATGAAAGGTGCTTTACTACTTAGAAAGTTCATTTCTGCTTATGATCTAATGACTCCTCCTGACAGCTCCATTTTACAGATGAATTAGCCAATCTCAGACATAGTCAAATGCCATTCAGTTAGTCATTGTGGAGATTAAAACTCAGGAATAGACCTGATGCCATGATTTTCCTACTCAATCACATGACATTCCTGCTCCCCTGCAGGAGGAGTGCCTCCATACAGTAGGTGCTCAATGAAAGTGTTTGGAGTAAAGGAGCCATGAACAGGTTCTTATTTCCATGACTCTTGTTCACATGACACAAGGCAACACTCCCACAGACTGATTTTTGAGGGCTGGGAATTTTTGGGTTTCCTAAAGGCTGAGAATCCACGCACATTCTGATTTCACCAGGGAATTTGTATTACTACTGAGCAGTGATGTTCTTTCCTCTTCCCCAAGTATTTATTGGTGAGTGGAGACAAAGGGATTTCTCTCAAAGTAAGTATGGTTTGACTGGAGATTCAGGAGGGAGCAGAATAATGCTTTAGAATCAATATTCTTAACTATGGTTTGACAACTCTTGAGTGGGTTCAGCTATGTCACTGGAGATACCCAGGAACACCTTTATACTTATATGGAAGATAGAACATTAACCAATATTTTTCTATGTAAATATCATTGCCACTGACACCTACCAAATCAACAAAGGCATTTCAAATACTTAGAATTAATGAATGAGGGTATCCTCTTTTTGGGCACCAATGATGTATCAGAGAGAGCAGGTAGTATAGGCGGTGTGGATTCTACTCTGGGCTTTGCTACTCACTTCTGTGAGCTCTTGTGTAAGCAATGCAGCTGTGATGTGGTTGGCCTGATACAGGGAGGAAAAGGCCTAAATACCCCAGAACCTAGGCAGAAAGTACCCACAAGGATTGGAGGAGCATAACAAGACTTGGATTCTGAGGGGTATTGAGGGTGCCAAGTTTGTGGATTTGATAAGGGAGAGTTTTTTCAATGTTGAAATACTCTCCTAAGGATGCCAAATGCCTCGCCTTGACAAAGGCCCCAGGAGATGGAAGAACTGAGGTTGATATGCCTGAGTTTTCATGGTAAGTGTTGACAGAGATTATTAAAGAATTCATAGATATAGGCATGCTGAGTATGTGGACCGTGAAGGACCAATAAGACCTCCAGGGGATTATTTTCTTATTTATTATTTCCATGGGGACACCCAGGGTGCACACAGTTTTCCCAGACCTTTAGGAAGGTGCTGGTGGGGAGGGGATCACCATTGCCAGGGAGTTCAGTGGTGACATGTTTGTGTTGGCCAGCGTTGACTTTAGGAGAGGCATTGTAGAGCAAGGCTCATTAATAGTGATGGGGATAATAGTATCCCTCAAAACAATAGAGACCAGATGGCCATGCTTAACTACGAGAAGCCAGGTAGATGTAACTATCTTTTTTTTAATGTTTATTATATATGTATAGTAAATATCTATAATAAACATTAAATATTAATATAACAATATTATATTATTATTAATATAACAAACAATATATTATTATATATAATAAACACATATTATATATAATAAGCATTAATAGTAAACATCTCTCTATATATTATCTCTCTCTCTCTATCTCTCTCTCTATATATATATATACACATAGACACAGAATCTGAAACAGGCTCCAGACTCTGAGTTGTCAGCACAGAGCATGACACGGGGCTCAAGTTCACGGATTGTGAGATCATGACGTGAGCTGAATTTAGACACTTAACGACTGAACCACCCAGGTGCCCCATAAACACAGGTGTCTTAATGAGTAGCCATAATGGTGCGGCAGGTAAATTTGGCCTGAGATATAGAGATGGTTAACAGAACAGAGCTGTCCCTAGGAGCAGCCAACATGGGTACCACTCAATAGCACAGCTCCATTTTCCTTGATTTCAAAAAAAATCAAGAATGATTGATTAAGAGGCTATAGGAAACTACCCCACATAAAATGACACAATACCATGCCCAGTTTTTGGACTACTTTACTGAGCTACTTTTTGGAATGACTAAAGCTCATATACTCAGGAGGAAGTATACACTAAGGAAATGTGCCTGGTTATGAGTCCCGAGTCCTTCTCCAAAGAGAACTCCAGCCTTATACTTAAGTACCTATATCCTGAGAAGAGGAGAATAGCCAAAGATTTGGCGTCTTGGACACAGGGTCTGAGGTGCCATTGATATTTGGAGGCTTATAATGTCATCATGGCCCTTATGTATTGAGTGCATGGGACTGATGGCCCTAGTCCATGGGTCTAGGAGTTTTGGAGTTTTGATCAAAGCTCTTCTACCCAGTAGTTATTTGCTTGATTTCTGAATGTATAATCAGAATAGATGTACTTGGTATTTGGTGCAGTTCCCATGTTGCATCCTGGGACTGTAGAATAAGAGCTTCCATGGTGGGGAAAACCAAGGGAAGACTCTGAAATGACCCTCACCCTAGCCAAGGTAGTAAAACATAGTATTATTCCAGGATGAGAGAGATGGTGAAAATTAGTTCCACTCTTAAAGATCTAAAGGGTATGTGTCACATCGCCATCTGATTCACTAGCATAGCCCCTGTTAAACACAGATAGATCCTAAAAAATGACAATGACTACCACACACTCAACTATCTAGTGACCCTGATCACAGCTGTCATGCCAGATGCAATATCTTTGTTAGAACAGATTAACATGGCCTGAAGTTCATGATATGAGCACTGATTTGGCAAATGTGTTCTATTCTGTCCCTATCAGAAATGATCAGAAAGTTTTTATTCACATGGAGCAGACAATAGTATACATTTATAGTTTTTCCCCAGGGCTGTGTTAGCTATCTCTCCTTCTGTCATAATATGGTCCAAATTAATCTGCCCCATGTGGACATCCAGCAGAATATCACATTGATTTACTATATTGAGAACAAGCTAATTGGACAAATTAACAAAATGTATCTAGCATGTTGGAAGCATTGGTAAGACATATGTGTTCTAGAGGTTGGGAGGTAAGCCCTACAAAGATTTGGGAGGCTGCCACATCAGTGAAAATTTGAGAGATTCAGTGGTCATTGGGAATATCTATTCAAACAACATTCCATTCACACTGTAGGAGAAGTTGTATCCTGCATCTTTCAGTATGAAAAAGGAAGCACAATATCTTGTAGGCTCTTTGGTTTCTATAGGCAGCCAAATAAGTATCTAGAAGGACTGCTCTGACTCATATGCCAGGTGACATAAAGAGCTGTCATATTTGAATGGATCCTAGAATAAGAAAGGTCCTGGCTATAGTGCAAGCAGCCCTGACATTTGGGCTGTAAAACCCAATGAACCCCGTGGTATTAGAGATATATCCCAGTGCTTGGAAAGCATGCTGTGTGGAGTTTATGGCAAATTCTATTGAGAGAATCAGAGTGTTCACTTGACCCAAGGGTTCTGGGTCAAGGCCATGTCATTTGCCAGGGAGAATATATCCATTTGAAGAACAACTCCTAATTGTGTTACAGGCCTGGGTAGAGATGAAGCACCTGACCAATGGGGCATAAGATACCATGTGGCTAGAGCTACCTGTTGTGAACTCATCTGTCAGACTCACCACCTCATAAGGCTACTCACCCTCAGAAACCATCATCAGTGGAAGTGGCACGGCCGGAGTCTAGTCTGAAGAGGACTTAGAGGGTGAGTCGTTTTGCATTAGCAGGTAGTCCTGGCCTACGTATCATTCTCCACTGTTGTACCAACATTTCCCCTCACATTGCTCCTCGGTTTGTATAAGGGATCCCTTTTGTCCAACTAATGGAGGCTAGAACACCCCCGAGATTAGTTCATGGAAAGGCTGGTTCTGCATGAGGCTGCAGTAGATGGTAATCACACTATAGTCCTTCTTGGGAATGGCCCTGAAAGATGGTGATGAGGGAACATTTAAAAGGAAGAGTTTCAGGCAGTGTTGGCCTTCCATTATATGTGGACATGTTGACCAAGTTTGGAATATATATGGATGGTCTCATGGACTGAATGGTGAATGGTGTGGCTGGCTGGTCAAGGTCTAGAAGTAGCAAGAGTGGATGATTGGGAATGGGATGTCCAGGGTGGAGTCATAGCTGGGTATATTGGAGTAAGCATAAAGTATGAAGATCTTGTATGCTAATGCCAAAGGGAAATCTTTCATCGTAATAGAGGTGCTTAGTGATCATGTAGACAAACACTCAATCAACTGGTATTAGCCGCCTCTATCATCAACCATCCCAAGACTGGAATGATAGAACACGAGCAAAGTAGCCATGGGGGCAGGGATGGCAGTCATGCATAGGCCCAACAGCATGGGCTCCCACTTACCAAGGCAGTTGTAGCTACTGCTACCATTGAAGGTCCAACACGCCAGCAACAGGGTCCCTGAATGCCGTGTCCCTGGTATGGCGCCATCCCCCAAGAACACCGCCTGGGTACTCATGGGCAAGCTGATTATGTGGGAGCCCTCCCCCTCATAACGGATAAGGAGGCTCGTATTCCAAGTATGGGTTCATCCTTATTGTTAACAGAGCCTCAGCCTCAGCCGCTGAGGGCCTATTGAGTGTTCATTCCACTGGAATAGGACCCCATATAATATCACATTGGGCTAGGAAACCCACTCTAGAGCAAAGGAACTGTGAGACTGGGCCCATGCTGTGGGATCCTCTGGTCATGTCGGGTACTGTACCATCCAGAAGGTGCTAGCCTAATAGTGTTGAAATGGCTTCTAAAAGGCAGAGTTAAATCACCACCATAAAGGTGATAATTTATGACCCATCATCAACCATCCTCTAGGATCCAAAATATACTTTGATTTAAAGATGTTTCTTTGACGCTTTGTCCCTATACATGATTAAATGTACCTCCTAGATAAAAAGAATCCATGCGCCCAGTAACCATGGGTAGAAGCAGAAGTATCCTGCTTATCATCAGTCCCATTAACCCACTTGGAGAACATGGGCTTCCTGTCCCCACATCTCTGGGTTCTGCAGGTTAAGAGGTGCCAAGGAGGGAAGACTTCTGCAGAGAGACAGAGCACGAATAAGCCATAAGTGCTGCCTGAACACTTTGGGTTCCCTGGGCCAAAGGACCAGCATGCAGAGAAGAGTCACTGCGCCAGGAATGGGTGGGTTGTGCTGGCTACGGGGATGTGTTCCCCACATTCCCCTTCAATGGAGAATGTCTCGCCTCTCCTCCTGGGGGTGCCTCTGTCACTCCCTTCAGGGATTGCCTCAGCTGCAGACTGGTGGTTTAACCAAGGTGTCACTTCATGGGTGGCCTGCATCCAGTCACCAGGGCTTGACTGATTCAGGGCTAGAAAGACCCGGCCAACTTGGGACATCTCTGAAGGGCCATTCAGGCAGTGAAGCTCTTCAAGGAGGCAGCCATGGCCATTGCTGGCGTTCACTACTCATCTGCTTCTCCTGATGGCCTGTCCTGTTCTGACCTCCTCCTGCCCCAGGTGCTGATTCCCAGGTACCACCTCCAATCCACCTCCTGCTCACTAAAGTTCATTGCGGTTTCCCTGTTTTCCCAGGGACCCCACCTGCAGTGGATGCTGATTTAGAAAACCTGGCTTGTTTCATGTAGATGTCTGCAGGTGACCATAATATCCAGGGAGGCTTGGGAACAATCAGTACAGCCTCCTTCCTGTCTCCTGCCCAGATTCATTAACAAGCATCTTCTTGACCTTTCCATGGGGCATATGCTGTGAGGGTAACTCTGAGGAGGGTCTGGCCCTCTAGATGCTTCCATGCATAAACCATAGAAGAGATGGGCAGAAACTTGGGTGGTGAAGCCTCAGGGGCATGTGAAGGAGGATGGGGGTGCCAGGGGCAGTTAGAGGAGGGGCCTACTGAGCACTGGGCATGGGGAGCCAGGTGAGCATCTCTAACTCCATCTAGAAAGGGCTGGCAGCTTACCTTGTCCTCCTGACATCCTTAACCATAAAGAAATAACTTCTTTCTGGAAGCCAGCAGGAGTGCAGCCACATTCTGGGTTTGTCTTTACATAGGAATCCTGGTCTTGCGTAGACATGATGGGCATATCTGTCTGTTCCTCCAGCCCTTTCTTTTCTGCCACAACCCGGTCCCCTGCTTTCTTGCATCTGTCTCCTTCTTAGCCCCATGGAGAGAAGGTCTTTGGGGATAACACCACATTGAGATTCCTCAATGACAGAAGATGAACATGGACCAGAGAAAAACCTTGATGTCCTGAGAAAGTTCCATCCTGAGGACCCAGGGCTGAGAAAGATGAGCAGCCCAGACGACAGCCTTGAGGGAAACACTGATGCCATGTAGGGATGCAGTAGCATGACCCAACGAGGGTTGGGTGACCTGAGCCCCTCAGAAGGAGGGGCAGGAAAGAGAAGAGAGTCAAGGAAAGGGGACTGTGAAGGGGATGTGAAGGCAGTGTCAGCAGTGACTGGAAGCTGACCACATGGAAAGGCATACCTGGTAGTCTAGACCAGCTCTTCTGGCCCCAGGTGGATAAAGTCAGATCTTTAGGGGAATGGGCAGAGGCTGGGAGTCTTTCTAGTTATTGCTGACAGTCACCCACATTGCCACACCCACATTTATGTTCCCAGCACCTTATAAGGTGTAGATTTTTGAAGCAGACCAGATGGGTTGTGCCAGGACTATATTTATGCATGTCTAGAAGGTTCTGGGTTTGAGTAATTGATTACACTTTGCAAAGCAACACCAAGGCTTTGGCCTGTGAGAAATTCATGCAAGACTGTCCACCCAACTCCACTTGGCATTCACCCACCTCGAGAAAATCTGCTCTTTTAATTAGCGGTGTGTGTGAATATATCTGGTGTGTAGATGCAGTTAATAACAGAGCTGGTTCAGACTACTGGGCGAGACTTCTCTAAAGGGCTTAAAATATGGAACGTTGCCGCTAAAGACCTTCCCAGATCTTGGCCGCATGAGCCCGAGGATTGGGTTGTGCTCACGATGTGTGGCGATGCATAAATATTAGCCTTAAATAACTGTGAATGCCTTGTTTCCTAAAAAGATTAGTGGCTCTTCCCTGTGTGATAAATTGTGTGAGTTACAGTGCAGACCTGTCTTCCCACTGTATTATCCCAGAGCCCTTTAAATAACCAAGTCCAAATTATGCTCAGCAGGCTGTGGGGAGCGCTCGGGCAAGCTTTAGGCGGAAAAGTGTAATTTGGGTTCATTCTTCTTCTGTTTCTACCTCTTTCTCTCCCACTTTTATTTCACCCTCAACTTTGTCTTTTTCTGTGGTTGATTCCTTCTCTCTTTCTTACTACCCTTCTCCCTCCCTCTGAATCTCTGGGGTCTCTGTCCTTGCTTCCAGGGAGTGGTAATCATAGCTAATTTTCCTGGGTGTGCCGGACATGCTGAAGTTTGTGAAGTTTGAAACCCTTTATGTCAACTACCTCATCTACTTGTAAACAACCTTGAGAGGCAGGTGCATTGACTCTACCCATTATGGAGATAAGTTAGCTGAGGCACAGAGAGGTTAAGGAACTTGCTCAAGGTCACAGAGCTAATGGGGGGGTGGAGCTAAGACTGGTCCCCAGGTCTGTCTGTCATCTGAGTCAGTGCTCTTAGCTGAGTGGCTGCTACTGCTATGGTGCAGGAAGCTGTCAGGCCCCCGCACAGTGAGAGAGACAGTGCTTCTTAGTCTCTGTGGCTCTTCTAAGGCACCCCCTGTGGTAGGGACCAGAATGGTTGCTGTATTCTCAAGGCACATTTTAGGGATGCACTGAGATATCCAACCCCCAACCCCAGGAAGTGACAGGGTCATGGGTGCCATGTCCTGCCCTCCCCGCAGAGCAGAAGAAGTGGAGGAATCCACACCGAGGGAGAGGGTGCACCTTCCCGGCAGCCTGGGATGCCGCCTTGGGGACCCATTTGCAGGCTCCTCCTTGCTCTGCTCTCTATTTGAATGAGCTAACTTTCTTGGGGCTTGAGTAACAGGACAAAAGTACACCTGACTCCTTGGGAACCTGGGTGTACCCAGGAGACAAGGGGGCCACATACTCAATCTTAAAGAGATCCTTCACTAGCTCTCAACACTTTGGTTCCCAGCATGCCATGGGATACCTCTTCCCGAACTGCACATGATCAAAGGTGTGGAGGGGCATTTTGGTGTCTTTCTTTCCACTTACAATCAACTTTGTTAAAATAAATTTACATACAGTGAAATGCACAGATCTTAAGCGTACAATTCGGTGAGTTTTGACCAGTGTGCACACTCACACAGCCACCCCTCCCCTTCTAGATTTGGCCCACTTCCCCCAAAAAGGCCCTTCCAGCCCCTAAGTGAATCTACACCCTCTTCACTGCAGTGCCCCCTGGCACGACGTCGGTCATGGTGGCTGGCTTTAGCCCGGGCTAGCTCTCCATATAAAGGGAACAGTCTACAGCCTTTTGAGGTTGGCCCAACATATTTTTGAGAGTCTTCTATTGTTCAATATTATCAGTTATATATTTTTTAAAAAAATTCTACATAGTGTCTCATTGTATCGCTATAAAAGAACACGTGTTTTCATCCCTCAGTTGGTGGGCGTGGGGTTGTTTCCAGCTTGGGGCTATAATGGGATTAATGCTGCTATGAATATTTGTGTATATGTCTTTTTATAAAATACTATTCATTTATTTAGAGTTTATTTATTTATGTTGAGAGAGACAGAGAAAGAGTGAGTGGGGAAGGGCAGAAAGAGAGAGAGAGAGAGAGAAAGAGAGAATCCCAAGCAGGTTTGGCATTGCCAGTGCAAAACTTGATGTGGGGCTTGAACTCATGAACTGTGAGATCATGGCCTGAGCTGAGATCATGAGTTGGACACTTCAACTTAGCCACCCAGGTGCCCTTGTATAATTTTTTAAAAAATAAACAGCTAGGAGTGGAATTTTCTGAGTCAAGTTGCATTTTGTTTAACTTTACGGCAGTTTTCCAGTGTGGTAGTTCCATCTTACCCCACAAGCAAGGGATGAGACTTCTGATTGTTCCGCATCTTAGTTCACACTTGGGGTTGTCCGTCTTCAGTTATAGCCATTACACTAGGTACGCGCGGTACCTCACTGCGCTTTCATTGTGCAATCCCCTGTTAACCATTGCTCAGCGTACTTCATGTGTGGATGGTCTATTTCTGTGTCTCTTTTTTGTGAAGTATCTATTCAAGTCTTTTGCTCATTTAGTTCCTTAAATCCTTGGATTTCTAAAATATTATTTATTTGTCAGAATTCTTTACATACTATGGATTCAAGTGCTTTGTCAGATATATGTACTTTGCTTATTGTCCCCAAGGCTTTGACTTGCATTGAATTTTCTTTTTTTCTTTTTTAAAGGCAATCTTTTGAAAAAATTATTTATTTATTTATTTCGAGAGTGACGGGGAGGGGCGTGCATGGGGGAGGGGCAGAGAGAGAGAGAGAGAGAGAGAGAGAATCCCAAGCAGGCTCCATGCTGTCAGCATAGAATCTGATGCGGGGCTGGATCCTGTGAACCCTGAGATCATGACCTGAACTGAAACCAAGTTGGTCACTTGACAGACTGAGCCACCCCGGGGACCCTTGCCTTTTATTTTCTTAATGGTGTTTTCAGGGACAGGAAACTTTGATCTCCGTCTGGGTCAAAGAGCTGTTACTACAGCATGAATGTGGAGAACTTCAGTCAGCGGGCTGAATGTCTGGGGTGACTTCCACTATTGGAATTACCTGGAGCCAAGTAGCCTCAAAGTGACCACAGCCAACAGCCAACAGCAGCAGGCTGATGATTCTTCAGGACAAGGAAATAGCCCCTTGGTGAATCCCAAACTTATCTGAGGGGTGGGGCAAGGAACCGTCCAACTTTGCCAGAGTCTAGAGTTAATGGCTGAGCTGCTGAGGAATTAAGTCACGATATTCCGCAATTAATCTCAGTGGAATCTCACTATTTCCCATAAATATAAGGCATGGGGGATGCTTATTTTCTCTTTAACATCTGAACCCTAGGTGCTTTGCAAACATTTCCCTAAATGCTTTCAACAAGGAATTGGGCTGAGTCACAGCAAATAGAATAGTTGTCCAACATCCCACCAAGGAGCCATTGGCCAGGATTTAGCTCCGGGCTGTTTCGCTGTGGGGTCCTCCCGGCTCCTTCCACCATCCGACGCTGCTTCTGTAGTCGCTCAGCCTGCCTGAGTGTGCTCTCTGCTGTTTCATGGAGCAATTCAAATCCCCCTCCCTCCAGACTCCCTCTCAAATAATTGCTAAGATACCAACCATTCTGCCATCTTTCCCTTGCAGGCTCCATATTTGTAGTTCCTGAACCCAAGCCTTGACGGCTCACTTTCCAAAGCCCTTGCTGTTCTCATGGTTCTTCTCTGGCCCATCTCATTGCTCAGCCAAGGTGCCAGAGAAGAATGGGAAGTATGTGGATACGGGGTCTGCCCACAGCGACGTGGGATCTGCTGCAAGAATATGGTGAGGCCTCTGGAACAGGCACGGACCCCAGCAGCGTTCGGAGCTGGTAACCAAATGACTTTGTTCACCAGTTATCATTGAGTGATACAATGATATCAAGCAAAAGAGGCAGCGGGGTGAGCAGCGATGTGGCAGAGAGGTTCCCTGTCCTCCCCCAACCCTGCCCTGCCCAGCCTCTCTTAGTGGATCACACAGACAAGAGAAAATAAACAATGGATTGAAATGCATATAAATTGTGCGTGTTTCTCAGAAATAAGTAAGGGAATAGGAGGCAGAGGAGTGAGGAGGCACCGTCTATGTGATAGGGTGATTAGAGAAAACTGACGTCTGACTGTGACCCAAGGCCTGAGAATGATCTAGGTAGGGGCAGAGCATTCCAGGTAGGGGGGCTCCGACCAGGACACAGTCCTTTAGAAATGCTCCCTCGTCATCAAGAATAGACATTAAAGCTGTAATACGTCTGGAAGGCCTGGGATGGAGATTTCAGTTCAGGAGTCCCCAGTGCGAGGCTGTTGTGTAGTGTTCTGGGACTGCATGAACTCTGAGGTGTGAGGGGAGAGAAAAGGGAAAGGCCCTGGACAGAGCCATGAGTAGCATCAGCTTGCTTTCTTTCCTTCTCTTTTCTTTTTTCTTTTCTTTTTTTTTTTCTTTTCTTTTCTTTCTTCTTTCGTCTCCTCCCCTCCCCTCCCTGCCCCTCCCCACTTTTCCTCTCCCCTCCCCTCTTCTCTTCTCTTCTCTCTCCTCCCCTCCCTTCCCTCCGCTTCCCTCCCTCCTTCCCTCTTTCTCTTTCTTCCTTTCTTTCGAGTTTGGACAGACAAGAAACTTTCTTCCTTCTTCTTCTCTCTCTTTTTTTCCTTTCGAGGTCGAACAGACAAGAAGCCACAGAAGGCAGAAGGGAAGAGCAGCCAGCGAACCAGGAGTAGAGGCAGGAGCGAGCACTGTCACGCTGGCAAGACATACTCCCAGCCCAGAGCAGAGTGCTAGAAAGAGGAGGTCTCCCTGGGGCACCTGGGCTCCTGTTCTGATGCCAAGGGCAGGGTTGTAGCTCTCACAGCGCCCTCCTCGGGCCAGTCCCATACCTGCATCACCACTACCCAGACCTTCTGCACGCGCCTGCGCCATTCTGGGTCCGACGTGTTCTGAGGGACATGAGGTGGGATCCAGAGAGTTTGCTGTTTTCAACCTCAGAGAAAAGAGACAACTGGCATCTGATCCCTTAGTAGTTCCTTCTCCGAGCAGGACACCTGGAGGTGGACAGATGACCAAGCTGCTCTCCCTCTGACCCTCACCCCTGCTAGCTTTGCTGACGCTCCCTCTCCCTTCTCCCTGGCTCTCTCCAAGTGCATCTTGATGAAGAGATTTCTTGGTAAGAGCCCAGTGTTAGATGCCCTTGTTCTGAAAACTTCTCCATATTTGCCCTTCAGCCTCTAGGGATCCATTATATAGCAGTCCCCTCGTGGTCACAGTTTCGCTCTGTGGTGTCCGTGCCCTGTGGTCACCTGCGGTCTGGAAGCAGATGACCCTCCTTCGGAAGTGTCCTCAGAAAGTCGGGGCAACTAACGCTACATCACAACACCTATGTCACTCACCTCACTTTGTCTCAGCTCCTAGGCCTCTTATCATGTCACGTCATCACAAGAATGTGAGCACAGTACAAAAAGATATTTTGAGAGAGAGAGTGAACATTCATATAACTTTTATTACAGCACATTGTGATACTGGTTCTATTTTATTTTTACTGTTGTTAATCTCTTATTGTGCCTAAAGTCTGAATTAAACTTTATCAGAGATATGTAAGGAGAGGGGAAAAACATAATATATGTAGACTTCAGTACTGTCTGCGGTCGGAGGCATTCCCTGGGGGTCTTGGAACACATCCCCTGTGGATAAGGGAGGACTAATCTACACAGAATCTACCCACCACATTCATTAAAAAGGTGTGAGAGGTTTTCACCAGCAGGTAGGAGGAGAGAGCCGAACATGAAGCTCACACATCTCTCACATCATTCGCAACGTTGTTAAGAAATCACTACAAGAGCCAGAAGCATGAGCCACATGTGAAGAGACACACAAAGTAACCGGTTGACCACCGCTTGGCTCGTCTGTGCCCAACACCTAGTCGGGATCTGGGGAAGTGTTTCTCCAGGTAATGCCCTCTCTACCCACGGATCCTGACTCTCTGGACTTGGAAACAAGGGGCTTTCATGGTAAAAGATTCAAATATTTTCACATAATCAGTAAATTCTGTTATTCAACGTTACAGCAGCTAAATTAAATGATAAGAATAAGTAGTATTTTGAAATTCTGAACATCTTATAATTAGACTAGCCTCTAAAAAATATTCCAAGTTAAGGCACATTAGAATGTATTCCACAACATGGAGACAGCCTGACAAAGAAACATTATTCTTAGATTTACAATTAATTACCCTTATGTCTATACCTTGCATGCAATTTGCATATCTTAAAAGTGCTGTAAATTTCACAGGACTCCCTGTTATTTAAGATCATACCGCTTAGTAAAAGTTTCTTCAGTGATAACTTTCTCTTGATTATGTAGTTGGGAGGTCAGTAAATCTGGCTCTAGTTTGCTCTCCAGTGTTATAATTTTTCCTTTTGTGTGTGTGTTTTTCATTATTTGGCTCCTTGTTCCTTCTGCCCTCTCATTTATTATTCCCCGAAGAACCACCAGATAGAGAGGCTGGCTGGAAGACGAAGTGAGTGGTCAGAGTCTGAGATGTTATCTCTCCCCCGCCACGCATGGGTACTGGGTGTCTGACACGTTCTATACATCTTTCTGGTGCCAACCTCATTAAACAAATACAACTTGATGTATAGCTCTCAAGAAATGAAATTTCATGCAACAGATTTGTTCTTGCCCCGATTGGGGTGCTCTGCCCCCTCAGCCTGTCCCTCCATCTCTCCCTCTTCCCTGTCCTTCCAAGCTCTGCACCCCCAAAGTGAGCTGGTAGGTGGTGATTTCTTGTTGCCATTTCACATGGTGACCACTAAGTTCCATGACCTTTCATTTGGCTGAATTTTTATGCTCACTGTGGAGGCTCTATTTTAAAAAGGCCACATTGCGTTTCCCAAATTATTCATCAAGAGCCATTAGCACTATATAAAATAGTATATATTAATCAGAATGCCGCTAAATATGTTTACCTTGAGCTCAGACGCATGTGCCACATGTTTTAATCCACATCCACCCACCGCCACGTTTCGTGCATTCACGTAAAAGTGCTCACGAGGGACTCCATCTGGGAGCGACCGGACCAGCCTGTGAGGAGGGGGACACAGAACACTTTTGCAGAATTGTAAATATCAGCTGGAGACAGTTACAGATCATTTAAAGGGGTTTAAGAAAATAAAACGTTTCACCAAAAGGCAACGAGTAATTTGATGAGATGATTTTTTTTTTTAAAGCCACAAACAGAATTAGAATTAGTATTACTACTGTGTGAAATTTTGGGTTCCTTTTGTTTGTTGGTTGGTTGGTTTTCGGTTCGTTTTGTTTTCACAATGTTTTTCTTTCTTTCTTTCTTTCTTTTTTTACAATCTTTGAGCAAACCTAATATTCCACTTCGAAACTGAGGTGGACACGTGGTGCCAGGCTGTGTGGACTTTGTCTCAGAAGGGTTTGGTTCAGAATATCACAACCTGGTGTGTGAGAGAGTGATCTCTGTGCTTTTGGAAAAATGAAAAGGACAAAAATTCCCTCTCCCCCTTTAATTTTATTTTGAGCACAGTCAGGTAATTTCCTGTGGCTTCCTCTTCTCACTTACTTAAAAAAAGTTTTTTTTAACATTTATTCATTTTTGAGAGACAGAGTGTGAGTGGGGGAGGGGCAGGAAGAGAGGGAGACAGAATCAGAAGCAGGCTCCAGGCTCTGAGCCATCTGAACAGAGCCCGATGTGGGGCTTGAACTCACGAACTGTGAAATTGTGACCTGAGCTGAAGTCGGTGCTTAACTGAGCCACCTGGGTGCCCCCTCTTCTCACTTACTAGGTAAGAAGATTTTAAAAAACTTTTTTTTAACGTTTATTCATTTTTGAGAGACAAACAGAGATGGAGCATGAGCAGGGGAGGGGGAGAGAGAGGGAGACATAGAATCTGAAGCAGGTTGAGCTGTCAGCACAGAGCCCGACATGGGGCTCGAACTCACAAACCCTGAGATCATGCCCTGAGTCGAAGTTGGACACAGGTGCCCCTAATTAGCAGTTTATTAAGGCACTTTTTAAAAAGTGAATACCACTGCCATTTCTCCATTATAGCTACCAGAGCTCTGAGTGGTAAGGGATGTCAGGAAGGGAGAGAGCGGCTGGCCAGGAGGTGGGGGGGGGCTGGCAAACATGCAGGTACAGTGCAGGGGGCAAGGAAACATTCCCCAGCCTGGGTCCCCTCCCCAGCCCTCCCCCAGGACCCTGTGACTTCAGTGGAGCTTCAGCTCCCTCTCAGAAGGTCTCCTCTTTCTCCGTTTTCTTGCCCTCTCTCCCTTCCCCCACACCCAGGTATCTCCCTACTCCTTCTGGGAGGTGGGTGAATGGAAGACTTTTTACAAATTTATTAATTTCTGACAGTGACATTCTGCATGACAATTCAATATGTAAGTGAGTCCCCATGATTTCTGAAAGCCCATTTATCCTGGCTTTTGATGGGCTGAATGCAAGCGAATTTGCAAGTGGCTCTCTCCTCGTTGATTATAATATAATATTTCTATTAAAATCATTTTTAAAAGCCTCCCGAAAATTTGAATAATACTTTTTCAAAGAACATAAAGCTACACCTCAGATCAGCCGTCCTAGAATACCTTGGCAAAAGTATCGAAGTGGCAAGAGTTTTCCTAGTCTTATGTCCTATATACATCTGTTAAATTACTCTGAGATCTCATTAAATAAAGCTAATGTACTTGTAAAACAGTAGGGAGAGACAGTTTATCATTGTAACTGTTAGAGAGAGCCATTCAGGGAGGGAGGGAGCCAAGAAGACTAGGTATATGCTGGTCAGTGTAGATGTTTCTAAGTCATAAATCTTGGCTCTTTCCCGCCTAGTTATTGTGTATTTCTTTAGGTGAGAGATTGATTGCAGCAGCCAAGGATGAATTTGCCCATAGTCCCTTTCTTCTTCTTCTTCTTCTTCTTCTTTTTTTTTTTTATA
>PJEM01016031.1:0-27502 GCA_004023845.1 Helogale parvula | reverse complement strand
TCATTTCTTCACTGGCAAAATCTAGGGGGAGTGAGGAGAGGAGAGGCTGGGTTATACTGCGTTCTCTGAAGTCCACTGTGGCTCTGAAAAATCCATGATTCTATGGAACACATCTCCTCCCTTCCCCAAAATACTTCGTGTATGAGTTTGAGGGGAGATGAATCCAGGTACTGATTTCACCTGCTTAAAGCTAGCCTTCAGTCGGGGCGCCTGGGTGGCTCAGTCAGTTGAGCGCCAGACTTTGGCTCAGGTTATGATCTCATGGTTCATGAGTTCTAGGCCCACCACGTTGGGCTCTGGGCTGACAGCTCACACCCTGGAGTCTGCTTGGGATTCTCTCTCTCTCTCTCTCTCTCTCAAAACTAGATAAATATTTAAAAAATTAACAAACTAGCCTTCGGTCAACACACAGCACAAATACGAGCTTCTCAAGGAAGTTTTCCCTGACACTCCCTGCTCCCACCCGCCCCTCTAGGTTCAGCCCCCACTGCTTCATGCGTTCACAAGACCACAGACTTTGCTTTGAAATACATACCTCAAACGTCAACTCAGTTATTCATTGCGCACTGCCACCTCCATTTTGCAGATTAGCAAACTGCGGTTCCAAGAATTTACGTTATTCATCTAAGACCCATATTCCAGTATGAGGGGGCAAGATTCGAACTCTGGTTTATTCGACCATAGGACCTGCGGGATCTTTATTGAATATGTAGCTTATGTTGCTTATTATTTAATATTGTTACACATAAAAGAATATGCCACACATATAATTTAATATTGTTACACATAAAAGAATATTTATAATATATATGTGAGTTATGTGAATTATGAAGTGTAACAAGAATTCTAATATCTGACCGAATGACTGCGAGGGAAATTCAAAGTTGCCAGTTCGCTTCTCTTCCTGCCTTCCCTCACCCCCAAGGAGGCGCTCCCCTGAAGTGATACTTATTATCCTCTTGCTTAATTTTCTTTTCTTCTTAACTTTGCACTGAATTGGAATATATTTACAGAAAAGTACAGTAAGGAATGGCAGGTGACTGGTAACACAGAAAGAGAAAGCGTGCCCCAGCCAGAAGTCCCTGGTGCCCCTGGCAGTCATGAGATTCAGGATTCTTCTTACTGGGCCAGGCTCATCCCAAGGGCTCCTCAGTTCTGTCTAATCAAATGCAAATGTCCACATTCAGATTGAGGTCTCTCTCACAGACAAGATACTCAGTCATCAGAAAGGGTTGGCATTCCGGGCTCCTGGGAGGAGTTTGCTTGGAGAGTTCCGGTCCAGAAAAGAACCAGAGTCATCTGTGAAAAAAGGCCAGTGGGGATGTCCACCTGTCTGAGGCTGGCCTCATTCAGGAACTTTCTCCAAGGCTCTGGCACCATACTGGGACTTCTTTACACAGAGTGAGAGTGCAGTGGTGGGTGGAGGGGAGCGGGCAGGGGAGCATCATAAAAGTGTCATGTATGGCTTTGATTAGATCATCTGAATTAATCGTCTCACAGCCAGGTCTTGAGTAAAAGCAAGTAAGTTTGCAAACAGACCATCTATTGAAAACTACCGAGCTTGGTGTAAAAGTTAAGATTCAAGCCCCTTGAGGAAAAGCCGGCAAGATTATGTGGAGGAGATGCTAGGCTTGGTCCGTTTATTCAGATGCCCTGAGAAAAGCCACCCTTTGCCCTTTAATCTACAAGTTCCTGGTAATTTATTCTCTTCAGTGGGCAGCGGCAGTTTCTGTTCCTCTCAAGTCAACCGGCCCTTACTAAACATGGGTGAGTACAAGGGCCAAAGCTCACGGGGGATTCGAACTATGAGGTCTGAGCCCTGACGTCAAGGAAAATGCCAAACCAATGGCTCAGAAAGTAAGAAGTTGGTGAGTCTGGTGGTCAGGAAAGAATGTCTTGTGGGAGAAGGGGCCTAGGTGGGGAGTGAATTACACCTTGGCAGGGGGAGAGGGTCCCATCAGATGACTTCTTCTCAGAAGCTTCACTATTCTGTCCCGTGTGAGGTGCTGAATTCACTGTTTACGGGAAGGCAGAATTATAACCCAGTAACACACCAGTGGCAAATGCAATCCAAATGCCAGGAGAGGAACCAGTTCAATCCTATTGGGTTCCATTATAACCCTTAAAAAAATTTTTTTTAGAGAGAGACAGAGAGCAAGAATCCTAAGCAGGCTCCGAGAGGTCAACGCACAGAGCCTGACGTGGGGCTCGAACTCATGAACTCTTGAGATCATGACCTGAGCCGAAATAAAGAGTTGGCTACTTAACTGACTGAGCCACCCAGGTGCCGTTCCACCAGAACCTTTTAACTTTCTCCACAGCCTGCAAGGACCTAAGGCTGAGGGAAATGAAGCAGGTTAGGTCCCTTTGTACCTGAGACCAGGCAGAGATGAAAAATGCCCTTAATTCACTACCCAAAGCCTAACAAAGCCTTCCTGTCTTCATGGAAACTCCTCAAACTTTCACTTCACTGGCACCCAATATTCTGAAAAGTGTGCTCAGTGTTCCTAACTATTTCCCTCTTATTAGTCAACAGGAGGGCTTCTCCGGGCCAGTTTGTACAGAACGGGTATCTACTTGTAGTGAGTGTGGCCATGATAACCCAGGGCCGAGCTTGGTGTCTCCCCAGACTCCTCATATTCAAAGATGACGGCACTCCCACTGCAAAACCCCCACAGTAAGGCGGTACCCCTGCCCTACACGGAGACCGACCCTATTTGCCATACTGCCCACACCACTCTCTCTGAAGTTTTAGGAATACCTTATACATGTTGTGCTTTTCATTTCCATACTCCCAAGTAAGGAAACGTCCATAGCACGTGGCTCACGCACTATATTTGTGTTCCTGCATTGTGGATCTGTCACGTTAGTCATTTTATGTAGAATGTCTAATATGGGTAGATCAGAAACTCCTCAGTGAAAAGAATGAATTCACCTTTCACGGTATCTCCTTGGCCCCGAGCAAGATCTGGACAGTGGGTCCTTCTGGAACGTAGGCGTGCACGCTCAGCCAGGGAGGCTTTCCCACCGGTTTCCTGTTTGTTCTTGACAGCCTGCCACACCAGTATGAAGGGCATATGGGGAGGACACTACACGGGGTTGATAACAGCCTGGTGGCCTTGCTCATGGTCCCCGGCAGGCTCCCTCCACAGCACCAATGACCAAGCCTACGGGTGGCCCAGCCCTAGAAATCAGTAGCCAACACACCCTTCAACAATTAGCCAAACCTTACGGTTTTTTTTTGCAACCTGCTGACTTACTTTGGCTAGAACCTGGGCAAACACCAGGACCCGACTAACATGTGGCCATAGGGATGCAGTTGTGTCCACTTAAGGCATCACATGAAAGGAGGAGAGGCAGGGGCCAGCCCTCCTGATCCTGGGAGAGGGCAGCAGGGCCCAGACCAGATGAGCTCAGCATCAGATCCGGCTCTCCCCACAGCCAGCAGGAAAGTGGGGAGCAAACAGCCAAGCTGTCAGTGCTGTCTCCCCCAGGGAGGCCTGGCACTCCCGAGGTGAAACCCAGCTCAGGATCTGAGTCACTGGGGCCATGGGCACGTCGTGCGTCTTGGGTCCCACTCTCCTCTCCGGGAAGATGTGCCGACAGCATGGGATAATCCACACGCACACACAACACATGGCGCACATTTCATGCAGAGTACATGTTGGTACGCTTTGGCTCTCTATGCCCATGTTAAGTCTTGATTTCTCTCCAAGAATCGAATTGTTTCCTTCTGACATAAAACACCTGGTGGGAGGGAATCCTTTGCTTGGGAGTAAAACACCAGGTTCTGGTCATGAGTCCCTCACTGACCTGATCTGTGATTTGATTCATTCATCAAATATTTAGTGCGGTGCCCACTATGTGCCAGGCCCTGATCTAAGTACTTGGGATGTGTCAGCGAGCCGACAAGGGGAAAAAATCACTGTCCTTACTGAGCCCGCAGGCTAGCTATAAATAAGTTACATGATATTGTAGAATGGGACAAGTTCTCAGGACCAAAGAGTAGAGAGAGCAGGGTAAGAAGCATCAGGGCAGGGGAAGAGGATGGTGGTTTTCTGTATATTTGGGAAGATTTAAGAATGTTCAGGGCACACATCATTGCAAAGTCGCTGGAGCAAAGAGCAAGCTTCTAGTATCAGAAGTGATCCAGGCAGACAGAATGGCCAGTGCAAAGAACTGTTCTAGGCCTGTTCTAGGAACAGCAAGAGGACCCGTAGAACCAGATGGGAGAGAAAAACAAAATGAAATCAGAGAGGTTGGGTTGAAGGTGCAGACCACTCGGGGCCTTGTTGGCCACCCTAAGGATTTTGGTTTTCACCCATGATGAGGGCTGATGGTGGGATTCCAAGAAGAGGGATAACAGAATCTAAAGATCATGTGGGCGGGGACAGCAGAGAGAGGGCACAGATAGAGGCGGGGGGACCAATCGGGAGGCCACTGCCATCATCCCGGCAGGAGACCTGGAGGCTCAGGCCGTGATGGTGGACACACAGCCAGCGGCTCAGATTCGGGATGTGTTTCCTTCTTGGACCTTCAATTTCTCAATCTGTAAGAGTTTCTTCACCCCTTTCCATATTCCAGGCAGGTATGAAAATAAGGGAGAAACAACAACCACACGGAAATGTTTGGGGCCACTTGGGTTTAAAACGCCCTTAGAAACTCACAGCAGTCTGAAGAAACTCTCGCTGGTGGAGGAATTTCAGGAGCCTCCAATGCCGTGAACTGCATGAAGCAGGATGATGGATGGTGTGCATGGAGCCTGTTCCTCCACGTGCCTGCCCTCACATCCCCGTGCCCATAGTGCACACGCATGCACGCACGCACATCCACTCAGTGGGAAGACAGCCATGGAGGGAGACAGGCCTGTCAGGAGCTAGACCAGGACCATGAGGCTGAGTTCCTCATAAGCAAATGGGATAAAAACGTGGACAGATGAGGTCAGGGGGACACTGACATGAATGAATGTGGGCCAAGTGCCTGTTGCAGAATCTGGCACATAATATAGTCTCAATAAATCTTAGTTCCTTCCTTGCTGCTGACCCCCTTGGGAACCCATCCCACGCTCGGAGGAGAAAGCTATGGGTTATCCAGAATGCACATGAACCCACTTGTAAATAACTGAGAAGTGTCTACACCGCTATTGTTGTTTTACTATCCTGTTTACCATTAAGAAAAACAACTTCCTTCACCACACCCTGCTGGGACCCTGCCACTGTGCTTCCTCAGGTCAGCACGATACCCTGGACTTGGAGATGGCCTCAGGAATGGGCGGGGCAGGGCTAGTGCTCAGAGGCACATGGGAAAGGGGTGTGCTAGCTCCAGGGGCGTGCAGCCTGGGCAGCCCTCTCCGGGAGGGAGCCAGGGTCACGGTGACCAGGTGACACAGCTTGATTCACCTCTCAGGAGGCAAGGCTGGAGGTCAGAGGGTGCCAGAGGTCAAGGCCTGCCTGTCTTCTCAGGCACTCAGAACACCCTCGTGGTGGAACCCCACTCCTCCCCTTGTCCTGCCTCTGCAGGGTCACCGCAATCCACATCTGACTCCTAACACCCAGCTCTCCCCAAGACAGACAACCATGGGAGTGGGGGGGGGGTGATGGGGAGCACAGAGCACTTTTGCACAATGGGAAGAAGACAGGAGAGATGGGGAGGGGAGGGAATTCGATGAAAAGAAGGACATAGCAGCAATCAGTCCCTAAGGCTATGACAAGGCTGCCTTTACAGGCCCCCACCTCCACTCTGCCCGTGCTGTGTTCATGGCTCCGTTCAATGTGTATTTAGGGAGCCCCTCTGCAGGGGAAGGCTGGAAGCCACAGATGGCCCGGTGAGCCTCCCTGCCAGTCTGCTGTCAGATCCCCTTCCGGGCGCTTGTGAGGCAGCTGCGGACAGAGGGGAGGCCTTGAAGGCTGAGAGCCGGCCGGCCGCAGGCCCTGACCATGGGGAAGGTCCCCCAGGGCACCCCAGCAGGGCCATCCTAGACCTCCCAGGCTGACAAGCCCCTGGCTTCCTGCAGCCCCTGCCCCTCTGAGAGAGGCCCCACTAACGAGGTGCACAGGTGGGTCCTCCAGATGAGCCGCGGCAGAGGGGAGGGCTCTGGGGCCCAGCAGGGAATTTCTATTTCTAACCCGATGTGGCTGTCAGCAGCAGCTGCGGGTGACGGCAGCAGAGGGCTCTGAGGAGCGAGCTGTGCTGGGGGGGTGGGGGGAGGCTGGTGCTAAGGCCCCAGCCACCAAAGACGGGAGGCTTCAGGCATCACCCAGGGTGCCTTCTCTGCGGCTGGTGGCTCCGGGCACAACAGCCCCAGGGGCATTCAGAGCACACCCAGTGGGGCATGCTCCCTCCAGGAGGCCAGGGGAGAAAGGAGCCAAGAGGTGGGCCCTCGGCAGCTGCCATGGGACAAACAATGGTCCAGCAGCTCGGCTCTTCCCCTCCCCATTGTTTGGGAAGCGCCACCGTCCACAAGATCTTTGCCCACCTGGGATACCTCCTCTCTAAACATCCAGAATCACGGGGGCACGGGGGCCTGAGCAGTCAGTTCACGCAAGTCCTAATGTGCAGACAAGAAAAGAGAGGCCCAGGGGTGATAACTGGGGAGGCAGCGTGCCCTAATCATTAGCACAAGGCCTTGGGTCCCAGGAATATTCGAATCCGAGCTCTGCCTCCTGGCGCCCAGGAGTTCCCCGAGCTTCCGATTCCTCACCTGCACAAGGGGTGTATGGATAGCACCTCCTTCATAAGCTGCAGCGAGGATCAGACCAATTGGTGCCTGTAAGGTGCTTAGCACAAGGCCAGGAACAGGGAGCAGCGACTATGGTCATCTTTTCCCAAGCCACAGGCTGGCCAGGAGCAAGCAGGATCCAGGTTTCCTTCTGCCCACCACTCCCCCTTTGCCCCGCCCCCCAACAGCCCGGGCACCCTTCTCCTGGGGGCACCTCTGGTGGCAGCAGCATGGCTTCGATGCTGGCTCGCCCATCACAGGGCAGAGATGGCACGCTGCACGGCATAGGAGCCAAGGCAGACCTTCTTGGACTCGGGGTCTTAAAAGACCCACCCTGAGGGACATCCTGCTCAGAAAGCCCCTCATAGGAGGTAGGCAGCCCAAGGAAACCCAAAGGGCACAGAGGAGCCAGGAGGAGCTCAGTGGGTGGGGCTCTGGCCTTCCTGGGGACGACAAAGCCCTCCCTTGTCAGATTTATCCAGCCCAGACACATCACCCCACCCCCACCTGCCATCACCACGGTTCAGGAGAGCTAGATTCTAAACATCCGGCAAAAAGGCACCCACTGGGCATCACAAGTGGCCCGGCAAGTGCTGCTCACTTTACATTTCTCCAGTGCTTTTCCACAGCAGGGGGGGGGGCCACATTCCCCAGCTTACTCATCTCCCACTGAGACCCCCTCTTTCACGGTCGAACCCACTCAGAGTCCGTCCCTCGGAGCCCACCGCTTGGTCCTGAATGGTCCACGACAGGGGCTCAACACACCTTTCTTCAGTCAACCACCCTTGGCTGCCTTACTTGGTGCTCCCAACTGTGTTGGCCCAGCCCAGGCTACAAACTCACTGAGAGCTTGTCTCTCCCGACTCAAGTGTCCCCAAAGGGTCCAAAACCAGGCACACTGACCGGAAGATGACCAACAGCATAAAGAAGCAACTGCGTGCTGACAGTGATGGAGAAATAACAGGGCAAGTTGGCAAGACCCGCACCTACCGGAGAAGGGGCCACCTGCCTGTCCTCCTCACAGGGACCTTGGCGGTCAGTAGGAGAACGTTCCTCAGGGCCCCACCCCTGCTCCGGTTCGCCCACCCCCTGCTCTGTTTCTCCTTCTCCTTCGGTCACCTTTTGTCCCTCGCTTTTCCTTCGCTCTCTGGCTTTACCAAGAAGTGCTAAATCAGGCACCAGCATGTCTGGGTGCTGATTCTGACTCTACTAATCAAAAGACCTGCTTTAACCTGGGTGGATCAGCCACTCAATCCCTCGGGACCTCAGTTTCCCCTTCTGTCCAATGGAGACTATCACATTTCCAAAAGCTGTTGGGAGAATAAAATGATGTGACAAGGGGCTGCCTGCCCTTCCCTTGCAGGCCCTTCCACCCGTCTGCAGCGCTCTCTGCGAGGGCAGGGGGCTGTGGCTTGGCCCTCACGGCAATGACTGAGTGTGCCGGCCAGGAAGCTGCAGTTACGTGTCGTTCTGGCTCCGCTCCCCCTCTCCACCCCCAGCAGCCTGTGCAAGATCTGGGAGCCTGGGGGAGGTTTCCAGCAGAGTCTGGAGGCCACTGGAGAGAAGGGGCACGGCCTGTGGCCACTGATGGCAGGCAGCCCCCCTCAAACACACACACACACACACACACACTTAGAGTCACCCCAACAGAGCCCCTCCACTTCCCCTGGGTCTTAGGCAAGCAAAAAACCGGAACAAAAGTTCTGAGAAAAGACAAAGGGGGAGGAAAGGGAAGATGGCCAGGATTCAGTCCACGTCACAAAGGGCGGCTCTCAGAAGGAGGGAAACCTGGGCCACGGAGCACACGCTGCTTTGTGCCTGCACCTCACAGGAGACGCAGCTGTGGGGAGAGGTCACCCTGAGGCCACCAGGTTCCCCATGTCCAGCGCTCGCTGGGGGAGGAACCTCTCATTAGCTGTCCGCGAGGCTCTGCCCCAGCCCACTGCTAGCAGCGTCTGCCAGGAAAGGGGTGTGCTTAATCCAAGCCTCCATGAACACATTCTGCTTGTTCCTTTCAGGTGCCTTCTTCCAAGCCCTGCCTTCTCTCTGTTCGCCTTCCAGCTTCCAAGTCCCCTAGGTCACCTCCATCTTTGCCAACACAGGGCAAGAACGTGTCAGCCCGGGCAAGTGTGAGAGGGCCAACCTCTCCCACCCCGCTCCCTACTCACCAGCAGGACCCCCCTGCCCAGAACGCGGGTGCCCCTTCTCATTGCTGGATTTGGGCGTGGGCTGGGTGCCTGGTCCAGTCCCAGAGCACTCCGGGGTGAGGAGAACACGTAGAGAGAACAAGTCCATTTTTTTTATAATAGTTTATTGTCAAATTGGTTTCCATATAACACCCAGTGCTTCTCCCCACAAGTGCCCCTCACCATGACCATCACCCCCTTCCTTCCTCCCCCTCCCCTTTCAGTCCATGGTTCGTCTTCAGTATTCAGTAGTCTCCCTTGATCTGTGTCCCTCACTCTTCCCCGCTCTCTTTCCCCCTTCCTCTCCCCATGGTCCCCTGCCAGGTCTCTCCTGTTAGACCTATGAATGCAAACATGGTATCTATCCTTCTCTGCCTGACTTACTTCGCTTAGCATGACACCCTCAAGGTCCATCCACTTTGCTACAAACGGCCAGATTTCATTCTTTCTCATTTCCATGTAGTACTCCATTGTATATATAAACCACATCTTCTTGATCCATTCATCAGTTGATGGACATTTAGGCTCTTTCCATGATGTGGCTATTCTAGAAAGTGCCCCTATGAACAATGGGGTACATGTGCTCCTATGCATCAGCACTTCTGTATCCCTTGGATAAATCCCTAGCAGTGCTATTGCTGGGTCATAGGGGAGTCCTACTGATAGTTTTTTGAGGAACCTCCACACGATTTTCCAGAGCAGCTGCACCAGTTTACATTCCCACCAAGAGTGTAGGAGGGTGCCTGTCTCTCCACACCCTTGCCAGCATCTGTATTCTCTTGATTTGTTCATTTCAGCCACTCTGACCAGTGTGAGGTGGTATCTCAGTGTGGTTTTGATTTGAATTTCCCTGATGATGAGTGACACTGAGCATTGTTTCATGTGCCTGTTGGTCATCTGGATGTCCTCTTTGGAGAAGTGTCTATTCAGGTCTTCTGCCCATTTCTTCACTGGATCATTCATTTTTCGTGTATGTAGTTTCATTTTAATGCAGCCAAACTGGCCAGCCTCAACAATGACCAAACTTAAATATTTTCCACCCACATTAATCAGCTCAATAATTCCTTAATGACTTCCTAAGAAAAGTGTTACCAAAAAAAAAAAAAAAAAAAAAAAGCCCTTGTTTGTTTTGATTTGCTTGGTATTTTTTCACCCTCAGTTAAGGATTTCATTGTCTCCGCATGGCAAGAAGCAGCCTGGAGTTTTAGGAAGGAGGAAATAATGTGCCGTGCAGGGGCTGGTGCCTGCTGCCCTCCGGGTCAAGTGAGAGGGTGCGGTTAGGCACCTGGCACCCTGGCCCCAGGGCTTCTCGCCACCTTAATTTCATCATCCACCTATGAAGTTAAGATAACCATAACTACCGCCTGCCTAAATCACAGGGTGTTTTTGTGGGTTTGGGGGCAGGACCATGACGGTGCCAGCGGGGTCCTCCTGTGAAGAAGGTCTGAAGCCAAAGTGATATTCATCCTGCCGGTGAAGACAGTCAGCCTTCTAGAAAGGCCCAGCAGCACTGTGGAAGGGATGCCAAACATCTGAGCTCTCAGAATACATCTCTGGGTGCCTGGGTGGCTCAGTCAGTTAAGTGTCTGACTCGATTTCAGCTCAGGTCATGATCCCACAGTTGTGAGATCAAGCCCCGCATTGGGCTCTACTCGGAACATGGAGCCTGCTTGGGATTTTCTTTCTCTCTCTCTCTCTCCCTCCCTCCCTCCCTCTATCCCTCCTCAGCTTATGCTCTCTCTCTGAAAATATAAAAAATAAAAAAGAATACATCTCAAATGCTACAATCCATGTGAATATGAAAAGCTCGAGTAATACTCAGACTTAGGAAACAGAAGAGTGGTATCGTATTCCTAAAATAAAAAGCCACAGCCAGTGTTGTTTTCCAGATACAGGAAGCAGGATTTCCACCTTCCTGCTGCATCTGTGTAGTAATTCCAGCTTGTGCCTGGCCTCTCAGGGCTAGGCTCTGGGGAAGAGATTCCCTGGAGGGGGAGAGCAGTGGAAGGTCACACAACAGGACCCTGAAGGGGGGCTGAAGCTCCCCCCACCAAGCCAATGCCTGGCATCCTCTCCACAAGAATCGCCCTGGAGAGGGGACAGCAGACCTATGCACCCAAGGGCAGGAGAGGGTTTCATAGCCCTGCCTCTCACAGAACTGCAAAGCCTTTGTGGTGGTCGTGCATCAGTGCTCATCTGGGCATCTGGGGATGTGGATACAAGTGACTGAGTGACTAGGCATGGGCCATGCATGTGCCTGCTGCACCCTGGGAGAGCAAGGATTACGGAGGTCGGGGCCATGTGTGTGCCTCTATCTGTGCCTCTCCTCTCCTCCTATAGTTTTATCCAAGATGCTGGATTTTCAGGGTTTGGAGATAAGTATGCACCGCACGAAGGTTAAACATCCACAGGTTCGGCAATCCTAGACCCTGGGTGTGACCCCAAGTAGCAAAGCACAGCAAACTCCATGAGCACGGAGTACAAATTTCATGCTAAAGGCCAACTGGTTGAAGCCCATTGAAAAGAACTTACAAACTCAGGAAGCAGAACCCTCCACAATTCTGCATCACAGGCATCACATCACTGCAACAATGTCAGTGAGAAAGAAACTATAGCCTGTGGAGGCAAAAAAGCTATCTTTTCACTTTGCTGGGGCCCCAGATCCTTCTCCGGTGCCACATCACTCACGTAGGGGCTACACGCCAACAAGCGTGCATGACTATGTGTGGGCATGATACTCGGATACACACACAGAAACCCACACGTGTGCGGGTGTACATCTATCTGCACACACGCATCCATAAATGTTCCCGGGGGTGAGCGCAAACATACGCACAAATGCAGACATACACACACGTACACGCGCTCCTTCCGGTCCTGCCGAAGGGGAGGCAGCACAACTGTGAAGCCACAAAACCGAACAAAAGGGGTGGAAGATAAAGCATCAAGTACAAAGTAGGGGTGAGGAGGATGGAGAGAAAGCTCCCTGAAGCGCAGTCTGACTCACAGTTTTCAAGGCGCGAGGTGGGCGAGGGGGAAAGACCTGCATCAGGAGCACACAGAGGAAGTCGGGGCAGCAGTTGGGCCTCGCTGGCTCCCACACAGAAGAAACCCAGCCAGACTCCAGATGATTAAAACGAGCTAATCTGATTAGAGCATTTTAAATTTGGATGGATTGCCTCGTTCACCAATAAATGGGAGCAAATAACATAAATCCTGCCCCACGGCTCTGCGGCCAAAATTGCCCAGGATCTGCTAAACACTGAGAGCAGGGTTTGATCAGAAGACTGTGGCAGTGGTGGGCCCGTCCCATGCTCAGTGAGTATCTGTGGCTAAGCCCTGTCCTGGAAATGTGGGCACGTAGAGATACCCAATTAGCTTGGGGCCACCCAGAAGGGACCTATGGCTAAGCAGACACACGTGTGAATACGAGAAAGAGTAGCCAAGAAATAGGTGTAAAAATTGTGTTGAACTGTGTAGAAAAGACTGTGGTTGCTGTAGACATTCACAGAAGGGACAGACAATGAGAGATGGGGATGGGTTTTCCTTCATCTGGGATGTGAAGGACACAGAGGAGGTGGATAAACAGAGATGGAAGAAAGCACTACTGTCCACCTCCATTCTGCCCAGCTGTTTGGCCAACTATTCAGGTGGAGCTCCAGGTAAGAAGAAAAGGAAGTGTCTAGTGTTGTCTCTCAGTCTTGATTGCCCCTTCTAACTCTACCTTACCCCTCCTATCCTACCAAATTATCATTTACTTAAGCTTTTGCGGAAGGGGAAAAGGAAGGGAAAACTAAAATGTTTTCATTTCTCAAACAAGTTGAATGGTGCCATGAAGGAAGGGATGCGACTAATGAAACACGATATGGTTCTCAACTGTTCCTCTCCAAACCCATCCTCATGGGACTCACACAGGGAGCATGACATTTGGAGTTAATCAGATGTCTCTGTAGATAATTAGAGCCAGGCAGGGACAGGACCAAGAAAAAAAAGCACTCCCAAAACATACATGTAGCAATGTAGCTGTCTTTTGAGGTTTGTTCATTGTTTTGATTTTTTTTTTCTATTGACAAAATTGTCCAGTTTCCTCAGAGGTCGGCTCTAGTCATCTGAAAACATCTGGGTGGAAAGGGCGTGAAAAGCTTGGCCATCTCAGAGTCCGTCCTCCATGACCTCAGTTACCTGGGCTTGGGTGACCATCACAAGGCTGGGCCAGTGCTTTCCTGCCCACCAGGGCATGGACCCGGCTGCCAGGGAACAGCACCTCTCTCAGAAGCTTCTGGAGACTCGGCTCTCAGAGCTTTGCTCCTCTGCTTGGTATCAGGCAACTTTTCACTCTTTGGGGTAGTCTTGCTGGATCCACCACTCCCCCAAATGTTTTCTATCCTTCCGTGTTTCTCGTTCACCAAGCTCTCTCTGGGAGGCCAACACCCGTGACACCAGAAAGTATACGGCAAGAGTTGTCCTTAATGCCTCAAATAAAGCCCTAAGTCTTTCTCCAGCAAAACCATCCAGTAAGGAATCCAACCCATGGATTCCACCCAGAGAATACAGGGCAGACATTACCTGGGTAGACAGCAAGTCAACAGAAATTCTGCTGGGAGTGAAGGCACATTTTTTTCTGAGGCTGTTTCTTTGATTCATAATAGAAACTGAGGGCAATAACTAGAGAAAAAAAGAGTTTGAGTGTGCCGGATTATAAACATATTCCATACATTCAGCCTCCAGGATTACAAAGTCTGTGTCAGAGTCCTCCTGTATAAATGCTTTCTGCAATATGAACTTGGCTGAGAACATACCCTCCTTCTAAATAAATGCCCTTAGAATGAGAAGAGATAGGAAGACCAAGACTTTCATATCAGCACCACAAGGAGGCCAATTTCTGATATAAATACTGCTGAACTCTGAAAGTGCTTAAAATTACCTGTTAGGAGGCTGTTGAAAATGGGACATGGTTGGGCAGGCTTTTTACTTTCTTGTTCTTTAAAAAAAATGGTTTATTTAGTCTGAGAGAAAGAGAGAAAGTACACATGCGAGCAGGGGAGTGGTAGAGAGAGGGGGAGAGAGAGAATTCCAAGTAGGTTCCACAGTGTAGGTGCAGAGCCTGACTTGGGGCTTGAACTCACGAACCATGAGATCATGACCTGAATGGAAATCAAGAGTCAGGTGCTTAACCTAACTGAGCCACCTGGGTGCCCCACTTTTTTTTTTAAACAATCACAAAGAACAGCAGTGTGTTGGGTTAGGAATGTGGGCTAATTCCTCTCTGCCCTCCTTTCAGAAGGAGAATATTTAAAGAAAACTGCTGCATCCATCTTTTTTTGTGATAATTATTTGTGCTGATCCCTTCAAAGAAAAAAAAAAAAGCAAATCTCTATGGAAGGCAAACATAAAGATCTATGTCATTTTCCCAGGTTTACTCAAGGAAGTCAGACTTATTCTTTTGTCCTACCATTCACGACTTGAGTGTAAGTGGAAGAGGCACCTAGGAAATGTGACATACGAGGCTCAGGCAATGACGTTTTCACCCCAACCAAAAAATAGCCCCCATCTATTAGCCCATGCTAGCATCTAAAATCCCACAAGTAAGATTTACTACTGAGAGTTAAGAAATTACACCACAGGCTCTTTTTTTGGTCTTCCTGTGATTTGCTTATCAAATGTCTCTCATTACCTCTTCTCTGCCTTTCTCTGTATCTTAATTAATTCTCTAGGACTTTCTCTGATCATATTCAAAGTAAAATAGAAGGTCCATGAGCTGGAGAAAAAGAAGAGAGTTTGAGCCAACCTACAAGTGGCCACAGGGCTCTCACTTACGTGAGAAAGCACTAGATTGGCTTCTCACTCAATTCTTCCTTGAGAACAGACAGAGATCTACACAGCACCTTGAACCAAAAAGGAACAGAATATTGGTGTAAGTCCTTCAGATTAATAAAATGTCTCCTCTTTTCCTTCCCCCAGTTGATTATCTTGGCCTAAAGTTTTCAGATGAGCAGGAAACTTAACTGACTATAGGGTCCACAGACCTACATACTTTTATGCACTGCAGCTCAACACTCAAATCCCCATAAACACAGATGAACTCGGGTACCTGCCAGAAACACAAGGGACCTGCTTGCCATGCCTGCCAGAGTCCTGGAAAATCTCTCCGGTATCTCTTAAGTTTCCTAGTTGTTGCCCTGAGGTAAGAGTCAGGGGGTCAGGCTGGAACCAACTTCTGCACATGCAAGTTTAGTGCAATAAAGTTCTTAGTTCTTTCTGCTACCCACATTTACCCAAAGTCACTCCCTTTTCCCAAACTTGGTCAAGACTGGCTCCTCTGGCTGGAAGTGAGAGCAGGGATGGTGGCAAGAGAAAAGGGAAATCCCCTTCCATGCAGTGATACTCTGTGTTCTAGAAGGCAAACTCTGCCAAGAGCCTAGTTCTGGGAAGCAGCTTGGGGCAGCCCAGAATCCTGCTGGGTGGTCTCATCCTTGTGCCTAGGGTGTGGGGGTCAATGGTCCAGAGTTCTATTTCCAGCACCATCAGAACTTCAGCCAAGATACTTGACCTCTTTTCATAAGCCCTTTCTCTCAAATGAAAATGAAGACCAGGGTGGAGAGAAAGAAAGCAGTAGAAGGGGATGGCCATGCTGTGGAGAGAAATAAATACCTGGTACTGTGGAAACAGACCACAAAAGTTACTGCCACACAGCATGGTGATCCTGTAGGGAAGACATAGAGTTTGAAAATGAGGTTGGTTTGGAGCTCAGTATCCTGCAGCTCTGATGCCTCCATGAGTTCAATGAAACCCTTCTTCAGAATGCCATCCACAGGTCACACTTGAGAACCCAACCTAGCCTTTCAATAGGCTCTGTCCATTAGAGTTGCCCCTTTCAATAAACATATTCTTGTTGTTGCTGTCAACAGAACCTCTTCAGAAAGCTTAATCTCCAGGCTTCCTCGCCATGTGACTTCTTCTTTTTAAAATATGAAGGAAAAACACACTGAGGAATTAAGTAAAAATTAATTAGAAGCACATGGCTCAATTTCTCTTAAAGTTACACATGGCTTAGGACTATATTCAGGGAAAAGCATTCCCTTCACACCAGCTTGAACATTTGCTGAGAACAAGGTCTGTGTCAGTGAGTGGGTTCTGAAGGTCTGACGTCTAGAACTGCCCCAGGCCAAGGCCATAGGGCCGGAGGCTTATAGCTCCAGTAGGATCCCCATTCTTGAGCATGCCTCCTGCGGATGACAAAGAGAGATCCAAGAGATACCAGAGCTCCCTTTGTCTCTGAGGCATTCAAGTCAAACCACTTTGCAAGATAGAAGAGCGAGATTTCAAAGAATAAAGGCAGAAATTAGAAATCTTTTTGATACACGATTTTAGTGTTTTTTAATATAGTCTAATTGAGCTCCATCCAAACAAATGGCAATTTCTTTCTATTCCAAAAATAATCGTAAACCCTTACCTTTACCTTCTGGCATGGAAATAATAATTTTGAATTTACATCTAGGTGGCCTTACTAAATGAACAGCTGACAATTTTTCTCAACTTTCCAATAGTGAGAAGTGGATAAAGAGAGATCTGGAGAGTCCAAACCTGCTATCACAACCCCCTCTTTCATTCAGCCTCAGATCTCATGTCTTTCAGCCTGACAGTCCCTTGTTGGGTTTCAGGGCCATCCACGACTGTCCCACTACACACATTTATTCTGCAGACTTAACTCTCACACACACGTGTACATACATATGGATCATGCCTGAGCCCTGGCTGCAACAGAAACCAGTTAGCAGATTATTTTATTATTTCTTAAAATCCTATTTGGATTTTATGGTGGATCATGATCACGTCTTTCTTTAAACTACAATGGTTTGCCTTCATTTACAAGCTCTTGGTAAAACCATGTGTGAAAATTTCCTCAAGTTAATTAGAATTGCACCCATCTTGTATTGAACAAGTATAACTTCAGTGGGTCAACAGTTTTACCTATCGACATTCTTACAAGTGGGCTTTGCCTTCACAAACTCAAAATGAGAGAATCAGCATTTTATTTTTTTTAATTTTTTAACATTTATTTATTTTTGAGAGACAGAAAGAGACAGTGTGGTTAGGGGAGGGGCAGAGAGAGAGAGAGGGAGACACAGAACCCGAAGCAGGCTCCAGGCTCTGAGCTGTCAGCACAGAGCCCTATGCGGGGCTGGAACCCACAAACATGAGATCATGACCTGAGCCGAAGTCGAACACTCAACCAACTGAGCCACCCAGGCGCCCCCGAGAATCAGCATTATAAAAAACAGAAGAATTAAAGACAACTATTCTTAGGGTGGAAGAACTCTTGGTTCCCCCAAAGATTCACCAAGAGCAAGAACTCCTGGGGGACCATGCAATGAATAGTGGGTGCCCAGAAGCCTTTCTTGAGAATAATGAGAATGATTTCAGTGATAATCTAAAGCATTTTCTCTGAAGGAATAGCATTTCATGACCTCAAAGATTTCTTCTAGTTCTTTCCAAAATATCAAGAAGAAGGAATATTTCCAAACTCATTCTGTGAAGCCAGCATTCCTTTGATAACAAAACTAGATAAAGTTACCACAAGAAAAGAAAATTATTGACCAACATCCCTGATGAACAGAGATACAAAAATTTTCAACAACATATTAGCAAACCAAATTCAAGAACACCAAAAGGGTCATACACCATGAGCAAGTGGGATTTATCCCTGGGATGCAAGGATGGCTGAAGATATGCAAATTGATAAGTGTAACAAATCACATCAATAAAATGAAAGATAAAAATCACAGATCATCTCAATAGATACAGAAAAAATATCTGACAAAATAAAGCATCTTCTCATGATAAAAAGAAACCCTTAACAGATTGGACGTAGAAGTAACATACCTCAACATAATAAAGACCATATATGACAAACACACAGCTAACATTATACTCAGTGGAGAAAAACTGAATGCAACTCCTCTAAGATCAGGAACAAGACAAGGATGCCCACTGTCTGCACTCCTATTCAATATAGTACTGGAAGCCTGAGGCAAGACAAAGAAATAAAAGGCATCCAAACTAGAAAGGAAGAAGTAAAATGGTTGCTATTTGTCGATATGATCTTCTACAGAAATTCTGTGATTTGATACTAAAATTTGAAAACAGCCTAAAACATAAGCAAGATGGGGAGTGGGGTGTGTGGCTGGGGATTAATTAAGTAAAAGGATTAAATATCTACGTGGAGGAATCCAATCATTCAGGAAAGCATCCACCAAAACAAATAATACACAGAGCTCTACCATGTAAGAGACTGATAAAGTGAGTACATTAAAAAACACGATCTCTTAGGTCCTTCCCGACTCTAGAGCTCACCAAGTCTGGGAAGGATGGTGGCAAAAGAGAGTAGAAGCCAGACCCCAACACGAGAAAAAAGACTGGAGAATCGAGCCATATTTGGATATTATGAATCCAGATGCGGAGACTTTCAGGAAGAGGAGAGATCAGTGAGGGCTGAGGTCCTGTCAAGAGGACGTCAGGGGAGACCAGATGGGACACGGCTGAAGACGTGACACTTCCTGCACCTGGCTGTGCAGCACTAGGTCTGGGTTCAGATGACGGAGACGAAGAATGATATGAAACCACTTCAGCCCCTGCCCCTTGGCATGGATCTTGGGCTCAATCTTCCACCAGACCAGTGACTCCTGTTTGGTGCTGGAAGGGCTCCTTATCCAAGGGGGAAACCCCTCTCCTCTCTGCAGGCCCGAACCCAAGCATATCCAGGATCTCCAGGAGTCAAAGAGCCAAGAGCCAGAGGCCACTCGGGGCTTTACAGCCTGAGGATCTCCCACAGCATGGGGGTTTCCATTCATCTGTAAAATGGGCTAACATATATCTATTAGCTTGCTGTGTAAATGAAATAAGTATCCACTTAAAGCACTTAATGAGAACTCAGTAAACGGGAGCAATGTATGCTGGTGGAAGAAATGAAGCTATCCATGCACATTCATGTGTGTGCCCCAGGGAAGACCCGCTCACAACGTCCCTTTTAGACATCCACCTTCTTTGCCTTTCCAGGCCAGCCCTTCCAGAGAGCCAAATAGGAGAGGCCAAGTTGATCCCATTGAAAATACTGTCCTTCAAAAGCATCAAAGAGTAAAAAAAAAAGGGAGCTGAAAAAAAAAAGGGTTCTGAAAGGGGCTTCCCTCTGAGCCTCCACAAGCGTGCATTTGAGGCCACCCAGCTCATCCCACCCAGCTTCCGGTGACACAGGTCAGATGGGAGCAAAAGACAGATCAAGCAGGGACAAAGGCAGAAATTTCAGCCTAAACCCAAGAGTTACTCGGCCGGTCACCAGCTTTCCCAACACAGTGGGACCAATTTGGCAGCAACCCCCGATATGCAATCTCTCTACATAGGAATAAATGCACACTGATCCCGGGTCCAAAGGTGGGAAGAATCCCAGATCCTTCAGAAGTCAGAGAGCTTGGCAAAATGCCTTCTTTCTCCTTCATTAATGACAACGATCATCCCAATGTCGTTTCAAAATAGTTCTGATGCGATAAAATCACAACGGCAAGTGGCAGCCACTTCCCCTGGAAAGTGGCCGAGCAGAACGCCAGCCTGAGGAACCCCATGGGAGGATGGAATGGACCCTTGTCAATCCCTGACTTGGCAATATCCTCTGTGGAACTTGCTGGGTGGTCCTGAAGGGAACACGAGCTTTAAAATCAAGGAGACCTGTACTCTGCTTTTATGATCCTTGGAAGGTTTTGATGGGATGCAGGCATTGCTGGCTCAGGCAGAAAGGGTGAGGAAGGGTGTGATTCTGGAGATGGAACACAGCAGCGCAGGGCCCAGGAGAAGAATGTCTGAGATCAGATGGGCGAGTGCCTATTGCATACCAAAGGCCAGGGTCTTGCAAGAGGCTGGGGGTAGGCCTGAAACAAACACAGCCAGTGAGAAGGGGTTTGAGATGGGAGAGGGAGAGAACTTTGGCCAGGGATAGACAAGGAGACAAGACTTGCTCTACCGGATCCAACAGTGAGGCCAGCTCAGATCTTCCTCAGACTGGATGCTTAAGACTGTATGGGGCGCCTGGGTGGCTCAGTTGGTTGAGCCTTCGACTTTGGCTCAGGTCATGATCTCACGTTTGTGGGTTTGAGCCCCGCGTTGGGCTCTGTGCTGACAGCTCAGAGCTTGGAGCCTGCTTCTGATTCTGTATCTCCGTCTCTCTGCCCCTCCCCCTCTCATACTCTGTCTCTCTCTGTCTCAAAAATAAATAAAACATTTAAAAAAAAGTGTATTTAAATCTCCAAAAGCCCTGGCTCTCCGAAAAAATGGAGATGATAATAGCACATACTTCTGGAAGCTGGAAGGATGACATAAATATAATACTGGTAAAGTGCTGAGGACAGAATAATGCTCAGCAAATAGCCGATGTCGATGGTCACAAATGGCTGCAAAGCCAACTGACTAGCATGTCATCTCCTCTGTACCTGGAGATATTTTTTTTTCAAGTAAAATTATCCCTTCTAGACTTCAAACTGCTTGAAAACTTGTCAGGAACAAGAGCACATGCTTCACGGCCTCAGTTAACAGAAACGTAGACACAGGGTACTAAGGAATGCTGGTAATAGAGACAGAGACAAGACCAGCTCTGGACCCTGGAATTGGACGCATGTTTCTTTTATGCCCCTGGCTGCCAGGACACTCAGCACCAAATCTGATCCCCAGACTGGCTAATGGTAGGATAAGAGTGGGGACCAAGGGCAGGAGCAGCCACAGCTCCTCCCTGGGAAGAACCTTACCAGGGCCGAGGAGATTTCCCCCCTGAATTGTCCCCGAAAATGCCTTCATCAGGGATTTCTCCTCCGGCTACTTGTCTAGCGCATGATCCTAAGTTCATTTTCCTTGGAGTCGGAGCCCCTAAAGCCATGTAGCTGGGTCCTGCCAGCTTAGCCACTGGCCCACTTCCCTTCATGTTGTCACACCTTGGTGCTCAATCCTCCACATTCAGAAAAGCTTTTGTTGCTGATGGATCCGTGGCCATTATGCCCCTGTGTCCTCTGTATAAACTCCTACATGAGAAAATAATTTTAGAAAAATGTGCCGGGAAGAATTTTGCCTCCCCTTTCTGATCAAGAGAGCTGTGTAATTAACCTGCTTCTCATTGCGTCCTGGCTGCCAAGAAGCTCAAAAACAAACGCAGCGCTCCGCTCTGTCACAGCAAGTAACTTAGCCAAGTCTTTCTTTGTGTGGCTTCGATTTTTTATTTATGTTGGTTAACTTTCTGGTATAAGGTGACAAAGCAGACAAAGGCAGGTGAGAATCAAGTGAAATCCAAACATTCCATCCCTTTTATATCTCCACCTGTTCACATACCGCTTCCTCCAGGAACCCTTCCCTGACTACCCCAGTCCACAGTGATCCCCCTCTGGGCTCTTACAGCCCCTCTCATGCGGCACTTTCAAACGTACTGTAACCTATGCAGAGGTGTCGCTCCTAACTGGCACCTAGGCTGAGACCCGAGGGCTGTGTCCTGCGCTTTTTGGTATCTCCCATAAAATCTAGGCACGGTCACACAGTAGGGACCAAAGAGTATCAGGTGCTTGGCGGGTCACCTGGGACGGAAACCATGAGGAATGTTAGCCCGGGTTTCCCTAAGACCTTGGCCTCCCTTCCCCCAGCTGTAGATGCAGGGTGCCTGGGCACTCACTCCAACTTTAAACAGCACAGAATGCCATGGCGAGGACGATCCCTGGGAAATCGTTCAGAAGATTACTCACCCCCACGGACTAGCTATTTCTGTCTTACTCCTGAGAGCATAATCGAGGTGCTTCTATACTTAAGTTGCCGGAGTGTAATAACTGACATTTCAGATTAGAGCTAAGAGGCCTGCCCTTCTTAAAGAGATGACGATAATTGCCGAACTTGAGGATCAGCAGGCGTCTCCCGGCCACTGGGGCTGCCGCCTTCCCAAGGGACTCAGGTGCGAGGGCAGAGGCCCAGCCTCCCGGGGGCCGAGCAGCCTGGGAGTCCCGCACAGCGTCCGGCGGCCCCTGGCTCCTTCCCGGCCCTGCGCTGACACGGATAAATCAGAGCCATCTGGCTGGCTCGTCTTCTGTCACACATGTCAGCTCCCCTCCCAGCCTCCACGCCCCCTCAGCCTAATGCGCTCCTTCTGCACAGACCCTGAAGCGGGCTCTTTTTCAAAACAGAACAGCTCACAACATATTAAAAAGCAGTGACCCCCCCATTACCACTCACTTGGCATTTACTGACACCGCCTGGTCCTGGCACATGCGTCTCCCACATGCGTCTCGAGCAGGATGCCCAATACAGGGCACTGGCAAGAGACAGCACAGAGCCCAGTGGAGAGAGGACGGAGTTTCAAGCATCACATTCAAAATTACCTTTTAATGACTGAGTGCACTTTGTCACTTCAAACAAGGCATCGGGGGCAGAATGTGCCTCAGTCTCCAAAAGTAGGGCTTTTTTTTTTAAAGGAGAGGGACAAAAACATATAAATGTTCATAGCAACATTATTCATAATAGCCCAGACGTAGAAACAACTCAAATGTCCATCGACTGGTGAACCAAGAAACAGAAGCGTTACAGCCCACCCAATGGAATATTATTTAACCACGAAAAGGGCCACAGCTCTCCAGACACACCCTACGGCATGGATGAACCTCAAAACCGACACACAAAGGGAAGGAAGCCTGAAGCTAAAGGCCACCTATTTTATGATCCCATTTATACGAAATATCCAGAATCAGCAAATCTAAAGAAATAGAAAGTAGATTCATGGTTGCCGTGGGGCTGGGGAGGGAGATTGCTCCCCAGCACGTACAGGCTTTCTTTTGGGGGTGATAAAAATGATCTAAAAATCGAGGTGATGGCAGCACGACTCTGTTGAATACACTACAAACTACCAAACTACATTTTAAATAAGTGAACCATATGGTATAATGAAGCCATTATAAGGCAGGGGGGAGGGGTTAGGCAACACTGGCCTGGACCACAAGTACTTTGTGGCAGGAAGGAGCCTCTCTCCTTAGAATCCATAATATCAAGCGTAGGCCTGAGTACAAACCCTTGCCCAATGGGGGCCTGACTAATGAGCAGAAGGAAGTGATATACATTTTTTTAATGTTTATTTATTTTTAAGAGAGAGCGAGAGACCGAGTGTGAGCAGGGGAGAGACAGAGAGAGAAAGAGGCACAGAATTCAAAGCAGACTCGAGGCTTAGAGCTGGGATCACAGAGCCCGACGCGGGGCTCAAACCCACGAACTGCGAGATCACGAACCAACAACCTGAGCTGAAGTTGGATGCTCAGCCATCTGAGCCACTAAGGTGCCCCAGAAGTGATTTACATTTCAACATGTTGGTGCGGCCCGGTGAGCCAGGGCCACGCCCTTCCTGGACGCCCTCTCTCCTTACCCCCTTCTCTCATGAGCCCCAACCCTCTCCTGGCCACTTCATCACATCACCCTTCACTGAGGCCCCACGCCCAACTCCCCCAGAAGCACAGAAGCTGGGAGGGCTGGATAGGTTTAGAGGTGAGCAGACTGAGGCCTGAAGAAGCTACATGATTTATCTCAGGACACAACTTGAGAAGTCCTCCAGCCAAGAAATATCTGCAGAACATCTACTACATTCCAGGAGGTGTTCGGGCTCAGAGGATAGGGCGGTAGACAAGGCGCAGTGCCTATGGAGCTTACAGTCTGGTCGGGGACAGGGAAGACACAAGCAAACAGATCAAAGTTGAATAGCAGGTGATGAGGGGGCTATTGTTTTTCAAAATGGTGGTCAGCGAAGGCTTCTCTGATGGGGTGGCAGAGACCTGGTACATGTGAGAGATGTCAAGGAGCAACAAGGTGGACATCTCAAGGAAGAGTGTTCCAAGCAGAGCTGTCCCAGCAAGTACAAAAGCCCTGTGGTAGGACCAAGCTAGGAACAGTTCTTCCTTTCATTGCTTGTTTCTTGATGATCCTGGCATTCAAGGTCCTGCCCAATAGGAGATGATGATGGTGATGATGATGATTATGATGATGGTGGTGGTGATAGTGATGGCAGCAATAACATTTGTTGAGCACTTAGTATATACCAGATATGATTCTAAACAGCTTCTGTACATTAACTCATTTAATGTCTACTGTAACCTTATAAGGCATAAACTATCACCGTTTCCATTCTACAGTGAGAAAACTGAGGCACAGAGATGTCAGGTAACGTGTCCACAGGCTGCCCAGTTTCTAAGTGGTGCAGCCAGGGCACACAGCCAGTCTGGACCCACCCTGCATCCAGGCTTAGTTCTTGGTATGAGCCCTTCTCAGACTCTGCCCTCAGTCTTCCCTGCGCCTGCCTCCTTCTTGCTCAACACGGCTGTTGATTCCATCTTTAGGCTTTGCTCAGTTGGCACCGCCCTGCTTTTTTTTTTTCAGTTTATTTATTTATTTTGAGAGATGGTGAGAGTGCAAGCAGGGGAGGAGCAGAAGGAGAGAGAAAGAAAGAACACCAAGCAAGCTCCATGCCTACAGCACAGAGCTTGACACGGGGATCAGTCTCACGAATCATGAGATCATGACCAAGATCAAGAGCCAGATGCTTAACTGAACCACCCAGGAGGCCCAAGCACCTCCCTGCTTTTAACACCCTCTCTGCTCCGTGAAGCCCGCGGCTGATACTCCACCCACTGGGAGATTTGCCAGACAGGTCCCCAAAGCAGTGCCTTCTGTTTTCACCAGCGCTTGCTTCTATCAAGGCTTGCCTTCAATCATGTTTGGTTTTAACAGTGGCCCTTCTGTGCCACCCTAGGCTCTTTGAGCCTGTTCCTTTTTTCCTCCTCTCATTTCCACTGAAATGAACGCATTCTAGTTCAGGCATGGGAACACAATACGTTTGCCATCGTGGCTTGTTTTATTGAACTACACCGAATCTCTGGAATTTTTGGCAGCTAGTGAGGTATAATTAACAGGCAGTAACTTGAACACACGTAAAGAGTAAACCTGGATAAGTTCTGACCTACACACCTGAGAAACCATCACTATACTCCGGAGGAGAGACCTCCTTCCGCTTCAAGAGTCTGCTCATAAATTGATTCGCGTTTTCAAGGATTGTCTAGAAATGGAATCCCACAGCATGTAATTTTTTATCTGGCTTTTCTCACTCAGAATAATGATTTTGAGATGTATCCTTTTCACTCCTCTTTCTTGCTAAGTAGTATTCCATTGTATGGACATGCCACAGGCTCTTTACCCACCTCTCCCTTGATGGACATCTGAGGGGTTTCCAGCTTGCGGTTATTACCAACAAAAGCTGCAAGCAACATTCCCGTAGGAGCCCTTGTATGGACATATGCTTCCATTTATCTCGGGGAAATACCTAGGCGTGGAGTGGCTGGGTCACATGGTGGGTTAATGTTTAACCCTTAAAGAACCTGCTGAACTATTTTCCGAGACAATTGTACCATCACTGCTGTTTTCAGTCTGAGACTTTGCATGTTTCCATCTTCCAACCCCAGGGTTCCTTTTCCAGCTATCCTGCCAGAGCCCTTAATCCTCTTCTTCCTTCCTGCACCATTATCTGGTGTTTGGGGACAAGCTTTTTCAAAGTCCAAGAACCTAGAAAATAGGGTGGATCTCTGTCTGATAAGCAAATGTTTATCTCTGTCTTAACCTGACTCATCCCCAGCAGACTCCCCAGGAACTGGAGTGAGCATATGTTTTAAGAATTTTATAGCCACCCTTCCCTGTGGTCAGTCTGTATCGTTCTTGGCAGTTCATAGTGTGTCTAGGAAACACCCAGAAGCCAGGGGTTCCAAACTAATTAGCCACACCTCTCTTCTCTATTCAGCCAGCAGTGCAAATGCAAGGTCTCTTGTGATCTTCCCAATACCGATCCTGCTTTCACTCCTCCTCCTCCTCCTCCTCCTCCTCCTCCTCCCCGCCCTCCCCAATTCTCCACTGTGTGTCGGTCAGTTCCAGCCTCCTTCAGGACGCTCTCCTGAGGACTCAAGTGCCCAGGAAGATCCCCCTCCTCTGAGCTCCAAAAGAGCCACTCTCTGAGCCATTTTTCAGCACTCACCAAACATGGCAGCCCTGAGTTTCACTGGGCAACTAGACTAGAGTCTCTGTTATTATGTGCCACAGGCCACAGCGGAGGGGTGGAGTCCTCCCTAAGGAGGACGAGAAGGGAAACCAAGTGTAAATGCTGCCCTCATCATACACAATAGAGTCGAGATTAGGGATAAGACACGGTTACAACTGAAATAGTTCTGAGCGGCCTTGTTATTGCCATAAGAAATTTGAGCTCAGTGTGGTGGGGAGTGAGGGGTTCCAGACAGGAAAGTGTGAGGAACGGGGACATTGATAGGATTTCTCAGCAAAACAGTAGCCATTAGCAGGCACATTCCAATGAAATCCCATACCTTGGGCAGATTAGGTGTTCTATGACATTCAGAACCACGCCTGATTTGTTTTTGTTCTGTGCGGTTAGCCTAATTCGCCACAAAGACACATCTCTTCCCTCCATTTCCTGGGCTGCAGTGACGAATTTGCTGAGTACCGCTGTGGACCAAAGATCGAGATGGTCAACATCACTGCTGCTGCTGATCTTCCAGGACAGACAAGAGTAAGGACAAGAGAATAGCCCCTTAGAGCCCAATGCAGTGGCTGCCCTGATGGGGCCACAGCAGTGGACCAAAGAGGGCTGACGGGGGTCCGGGGAAGCGGCTCCGGGGACCGTGCTGGGCTGAAATGTGGCCACGAGCCACGCACTCTCCCCTCTCTTCCAGTTCCTCTGGCTGGGTTGTTCAAGGGTGCCGTTTCCCCAGCCCTCAGCCAGTGGCAGAAAGCCGCCTGACCCTCGGGCCCCTGTGGCAACCTCATGCATACATCCTCAGCCCCGCCTGAAGCTGGCGGCCCCTCTCAGCACCGCGCTGCGGGCCATATGGTGGGACAGCTGATGCTTCGCCCTCCAGTCCACGTCAGCCCCAGCCACGGGTACACTGTGGCATTTAAACTACAGCAAGGGACCTTTGATTCCGATGGGGAAACTAAATTAGAAGGCTGTAACGTGTTTGAAACACCTACGTGAAGCATGAGTGTGGAGGCAGGGCTGTGAGGAGGCCAGGCACGGCACATCAATATTTATTTATCATACTTCTGGCAGAAACCAGGCCACCCAAAGGGACTAGGTGTGCTCACGAACCCTCAGAGCTGGGAGCGCCAAGAAATAGTTTCCCTCCGGAAAACCTGGATGGAGGCCGGATTGTTAACAGAGGGAGCAAGGGAAGCCCGTGGAGAATGAAACACACATCCCAGACGCTCTAGAACACCCACAGCCAAGAGTCCGCAGGGCCAAGAACTCCTTTTCTGAGCCTGGGCAACTGAGCTGCTGTCCAAACAACTCCTAACGGATACGTACTCCCACATGAAAGCAGCACACAGCTCTAGAAGTCACACGCCTGGTCTCCTTGCCTCTGCAGATCAAAGGAAATAGAAGAAAGAACAAGGACATCTGGCAGACAACAGAGATGCCTCCAAGCCCCTGCACCAGACCCGCGCTCTCCTTACAGACCCTCACTCGAAACCCGTTCTCCCTACTTTAAAC